>CAWVNZ010002604.1:0-39615 GCA_963930735.1 Dioctria linearis
AGTAAATTATTCAAAAATTCATTTTTTACTGTCGCAAATTTTAATTACGCCAGGGATTGCCTTTTCTATAGTAAATTATTCAAAAAATAATTGTTTACTGTCTCAATTTTTAATTACGCCAGGGATTGCCTTTTATATAGTAAATTATTCAAAAAATAATTTTTTACTGTCGCAAATTTTAATTACGTCAGGGATTGCCTTTTCTATAGTAAATTATTCAAAAAATCATTTTTTACTGTCGCAAATTTTAATTCCGCCAGGGATTGCCTTTTCTATAGTAAATTATTCAAAAATTCATTTTTTACTGTCGCAAATTTTAATTACGCCAGGGATTGCCTTTTCTATAGTAAATTATTCAAAAAATCATTTTTTACTGTCGCAAATTTTAATTACGCCAGGGATTGCCTTTTCTATAGTAAATTATTCAAAAATTCATTTTTTACTGTCGCAAATTTTAATTACGCCAGGGATTGCCTTTTCTATAGTAAATTATTCAAAAAATAATTGTTTACTGTCTCAATTTTTAATTACGCCAGGGATTGCCTTTTATATAGTAAATTATTCAAAAAATAATTTTTTACTGTCGCAAATTTTAATTACGCCAGGGATTGCCTTTTCTATAGTAAATTATTCAAAAAATCATTTTTTACTGTCGCAAATTTTAATTCCGCCAGGGATTGCCTTTTCTATAGTAAATTATTCAAAAATTCATTTTTTACTGTCGCAAATTTTAGTTACGCCAGGGATTGCCTTTTCTATAGTAAATTATTCAAAAAATAATTGTTTAGTGTAGCAAATTATAATTACGCCAGGGATTGCCTTTTTATACCCTAGATGAAATCTATAGGGGTATACTAAGTTTGTCATTCCGTTTGTAACACCTCAAAATAATGATGGTAGAGCAAAATGGATTGGACACCCATTCATAATATTAAAAGTTATTTTGATTTTTGCATGTCCGTCTGTCCGTCCGTCCGTCCGTCCGTCCGTCCGTCCGTCCATCCGTCCGCCCGTGCGCACGATAACTCGAGAACGCGTATACTTAGAGAGCTGAAATTTTGTACATGGACTTTAAAAAAAAAAGTAAAATTAAGTTCGAAAATGAGACAAATCGGGCAACTCCTTCGTAGGGTTGCCATATAAAAATTTCGTTTTCCGCTATATATTTGGACACTGCCTGAGAACACGTCGACAGAGAGAGCTGAAATTTTGTACATGATGTTTTTACTACATTAGCAATTAAAATGTCTAAAATGGACTAAATCGGGCAACTCCTTCTTGGTGTTGCCATATAAAAATTTAGGTTTTTTACGTATACTTTGAAAACGTTAAGTCCAAGACATTCTTATTGTACTAAAAACCTCTGCAGAATACGAAATCCTATAAAATTGATTATAATCATTTTTTCTGTGCGACAAACCGTTCTAGAAATATATGCGAAAAACAACTTCAAAATCAAACTTGAATAGATCGGTGACCATACGAAATTTAATACGGGCATTCATCTAGGGTATCATAAGAATTGGTCTCAGACCAATTCTAGCTTTTTTACTTGTCTATAGTAAATTTTGCAAAAAATAATTTTTTACTGTCGCAAGTTTTAATTACGCCAGGGATTGCCTTTTCTATAGTAAATTTTGCAAAAAATAATTTTTTACTGTCGCAAGTTTTAATTACGCCAGGGATTGCCTTTTCTATAGTAAATTTTGCAAAAAGTAATTTTTTACTGTTGCAAATTTTAATTACGCCAGGGATTGCCGTTTCTATAGTAAATTATTCAAAAAATCATTTTTTACTGTCGCAAATTTTAATTACGACAGGGATTGCCTTTTCTATAGTAAATTATTCAAAAAATAATTTTTTACTGTCGCAAATTTTAAATACGCCAGGGATTGCCTTTTCTATAGTAAATTATTCAAAAAATAATTTTTTACTGTCTCAAATTTTAATTACGCCAGGGATTGCCTTTTCTATAGTAACTTTTGCAAAAAATAATTTTTTACTGTCTCAGATTTTAATTACGCCAGGGATTGCCTTTTCTATAGTAAATTTTGCACAAAATAATTTTTTACTGTCGCAAATTTTAATTACGCCAGGTATTGCCTTTTCTATAGTAAATTATTCAAAAAATAATTTTTTACTGTTGCAAATTTTAATTACGCCAGGGATTGCCTTTTCTATAGTAAATTATTCAAAAAATAATTTTTTACTGTCGCAAATTTTAATTACGCCAGGGATTGCCTTTTCTATAGTAAATTATTCCCTTTTCTATAGTATATTATTCAAAAATTCATTTTTTACTGTTGCAAATTTTAAATACGCCAGGGATTGCCTTTTCTATAGTAAATTTTGCAAAAAATAATTTTTTACTGTCGCAAATTTTAATTACGACAGGGATTGCCTTTTCTATAGTAAATTATTCAAAAAATAATTTTTTACTGTTGCAAATTTTAATTACGCCAGGGA
This sequence comes from Dioctria linearis, assembly GCA_963930735.1. Lineage (NCBI taxonomy): Eukaryota > Metazoa > Arthropoda > Insecta > Diptera > Asilidae > Dioctria > Dioctria linearis. The sequence goes on from CAWVNZ010002604.1 coordinate 2,467, forward strand.
TTGCCTTTTCTATAGTAAATTTTGCAAAAAATAATTTTTTACTGTCGCAAATTTTAATTACGCCAGGGATTGCCTTTTCTATAGTAAATTATTCAAAAATTCATTTTTTACTGTCGCAAATTATAATTACGCCAGGGATTGCCTTTTCTATAGTAAATTCTTCAAAAAATAATTGTTTAGTGTCGCAAATTTTAATTACGCCAGGGATTGCCTTTTCTATAGTAAATTTTGCAAAAAATAATTTTTTACTGTCGCAAATTTTAATTACGCCAGGGATTGCCTTTTCTATAGTAAATTATTCAAAAAATAATTTTTTAGTGTCGCAAATTTTAATTACGCCAGGGATTGCCTTTTCTATAGTAAATTATTCAAAAAATAATTTTTTACTGTCTCAAATTTTAATTACGCCAGGGATTGCCTTTTCTATAGTAAATTATTCAAAAAATAATTTTTTACTGTTGCAAATTTTAATTACGCCAGGGATTGCCTTTTCTATAGTAAATTATTCAAAAAATAATTTTTTACTATCGCAAATTTTAATTACGCCAGGGATTGCCTTTTCTATAGTAAATTATTCAAAAAATAATTTTTTACTGTTGCAAATTTTAATTACGCCAGGGATTGCCCTTTCTGTAGTAAATTATTCAAAAAATAATTGTCTAGTGTCGCAAATTTTAATTACGCCAGAGATTGCCTTTTCTATAGTAAATTATTCAAAAATTCATTTTTTACTGTCGCAAATTTTAGTTACGCCAGGGATTGCCTTTTGTATAGTAAATTTTGCAAAAAATAATTTTTTACTGTCGCAAATTTTAATTACGCCAGGGATTGCCTTTTCTATAGTAAATTATTCAAAAATTAATTTTTTACTGTCTCAAATTTTAATTACGCCAGGGATTGCCTTTTCTATAGTAACTTTTGCAAAAAATAATTTTTTACTGTCTCAGATTTTAATTACGCCAGGGATTGCCTTTTCTATAGTAAATTTTGCACAAAATAATTTTTTACTGTCGCAAATTTTAATTACGCCAGGTATTGCCTTTTCTATAGTAAATTATTCAAAAAATAATTTTTTACTGTTGCAAATTTTAATTACGCCAGGGATTGCCTTTTCTATAGTAAATTATTCAAAAAATAATTTTTTACTGTCGCAAATTTTAATTACGCCAGGGATTGCCTTTTCTATAGTAAATTATTCCCTTTTCTATAGTATATTATTCAAAAATTCATTTTTTACTGTTGCAAATTTTAAATACGCCAGGGATTGCCTTTTCTATAGTAAATTTTGCAAAAAATAATTTTTTACTGTCGCAAATTTTAATTACGACAGGGATTGCCTTTTCTATAGTAAATTATTCAAAAAATAATTTTTTACTGTTGCAAATTTTAATTACGCCAGGGATTGCCTTTTCTATAGTAAATTTTGCAAAAAATAATTTTTTACTGTCGCAAATTTTAATTACGCCAGGGATTGCCTTTTCTATAGTAAATTATTCAAAAATTCATTTTTTACTGTCGCAAATTATAATTACGCCAGGGATTGCCTTTTCTATAGTAAATTCTTCAAAAATAATTGTTTAGTGTCGCAAATTTTAATTACGCCAGGGATTGCCTTTTCTATAGTAAATTTTGCAAAAAATAATTTTTTACTGTCGCAAATTTTAATTACGCCAGGGATTGCCTTTTCTATAGTAAATTATTCAAAAAATAATTTTTTAGTGTCGCAAATTTTAATTACGCCAGGGATTGCCTTTTCTATAGTAAATTATTCAAAAAATAATTTTTTACTGTCTCAAATTTTAATTACGCCAGGGATTGCCTTTTCTATAGTAAATTATTCAAAAAATAATTTTTTACTGTTGCAAATTTTAATTACGCCAGGGATTGCCTTTTCTATAGTAAATTATTCAAAAAATAATTTTTTACTATCGCAAATTTTAATTACGCCAGGGATTGCCTTTTCTATAGTAAATTATTCAAAAAATAATTTTTTACTGTTGCAAATTTTAATTACGCCAGGGATTGCCCTTTCTGTAGTAAATTATTCAAAAAATAATTGTCTAGTGTCGCAAATTTTAATTACGCCAGAGATTGCCTTTTCTATAGTAAATTATTCAAAAATTCATTTTTTACTGTCGCAAATTTTAGTTACGCCAGGGATTGCCTTTTGTATAGTAAATTTTGCAAAAAATAATTTTTTACTGTCGCAAATTTTAATTACGCCAGGGATTGCCTTTTCTATAGTAAATTATTCAAAAATTAATTTTTTACTGTCGCAAATTTTAATTACGCCAGGGATTGCCTTTTCTATAGTAAATTATTCAAAAAATAATTTTTTACTGTCGCAAATTTTAAATACGCCAGGGATTGCCTTTTCTATAGTAAATTATTCAAAAAATAATTTTTTACTGTCGCAAATTTTAAATACGCCAGGGATTGCCTTTTGTATAGTAAATTTTGCAAAAAATAATTTTTTACTGTTGCAAATTTTAATTACGCCAGGGATTGCCTTTTCTATAGTAAAATATTCAATAACTAATTTTTTACTGTCGCAAATTTTAATTACGCCAGGGATTGCCTTTTCTATAGTAAATTATTCAAAAAATAATTTTATACTGTCGCAAATTTTAATTACGCCAAGGATTGCCTTTTGTATAGTAAATTTTGCAAAAAATAATTTTTTACTGTTGCAAATTTTAATTACGCCAGGGATTGCCTTTTCTATAGTAAATTATTCAAAAATTCATTTTTTACTGTCGCAAATTTTAGTTACGCCAGGGATTGCCTTTTCTATAGTAAATTATTCAAAAAATAATTGTTTAGTGTAGCAAATTATAATTACGCCAGGGATTGCCTTTTTATACCCTAGATGAAATCTATAGGGGTATACTAAGTTTGTCATTCCGTTTGTAACACCTCAAAATAATGATGGTAGAGCAAAATGGATTGGACACCCATTCATAATATTAAAAGTTATTTTGATTTTTGCATGTCCGTCTGTCCGTCCGTCCATCCGTCCGTCCGTCCGTCCGTCCGTCCGTCCGTCCATCCGTCCGCCCGTGCGCATGATAACTCGAGAACGCGTATACTTAGAGAGCTGAAATTTTGTACATGGACTTTAAAAAAAAAAGTAAAATTAAGTTCGAAAATGAGACAAATCGGGCAACTCCTTCGTAGGGTTGCCATATAAAAATTTCGTTTTCCGCTATATATTTGGACACTGCCTGAGAACACGTCGACGGAGAGAGCTGAAATTTTGTACATGATGTTTTTACTACATTAGCAATTAAAATGTCTGAAATGGACTAAATCGGGCAACTCCTTCTTGGTGTTGCCATATAAAAATTTAGGTTTTTTACGTATACTTTGAAAACGTTAAGTCCAAGACATTCTTATTGTACTAAAAACCTCTGCAAAATACGAAATCCTATAAAATTGATTATAATCATTTTTTCTGTGCGACAAACCGTTCTAGAAATATATGCGAAAAACAACTTCAAAATCAAACTTGAATAGATCGGTGACCATACGAAATTTAATACGGGCATTCATCTAGGGTATCATAAGAATTGGTCTCAGACCAATTCTAGCTTTTTTACTTGTCTATAGTAAATTTTGCAAAAAATAATTTTTTACTGTCGCAAGTTTTAATTACGCCAGGGATTGCCTTTTCTATAGTAAATTTTGCAAAAAATAATTTTTTACTGTCGCAAGTTTTAATTACGCCAGGGATTGCCTTTTCTATAGTAAATTTTGCAAAAAGTAATTTTTTACTGTTGCAAATTTTAATTACGCCAGGGATTGCCTTTTCTATAGTAAATTATTCAAAAAATCATTGTTTACTGTCGCAAATTTTAATTACGCCAGGGATTGCCTTTTCTATAGTAAATTATTCAAAAAATCATTTTTTACTGTCGCAAATTTTAATTACGCCAGGGATTGCCTTTTCTATAGTAAATTATTCAAAAAATAATTTTTTACTGTCGCAAATTTTAAATACGCCAGGGATTGCCTTTTCTATAGTAAATTATTCAAAAAATCATTGTTTACTGTCGCAAATTTTAATTACGCCAGGGATTGCCTTTTCTATAGTAAATTATTCAAAAAATCATTTTTTACTGTCGCAAATTTTAATTACGCCAGGGATTGCCTTTTCTATAGTAAATTATTCAAAAAATAATTTTTTACTGTCGCAAATTTTAATTACGCCAGGGATTGCCTTTTCTATAGTAAATTATTCAAAAAATCATTGTTTACTGTCGCAAATTTTAATTACGCCAGGGATTGCCTTTTCTATAGTAAATTATTCCCTTTTCTATAGTATATTATTCAAAAATTCATTTTTTACTGTTGCAAATTTTAAATACGCCAGGGATTGCCTTTTCTATAGTAAATTTTGCAAAAAATAATTTTTTACTGTCGCAAATTTTAATTACGACAGGGATTGCCTTTTCTATAGTAAATTATTCAAAAAATAATTTTTTACTGTTGCAAATTTTAATTACGCCAGGGATTGCCTTTTCTATAGTAAATTTTGCAAAAAATAATTTTTTACTGTCGCAAATTTTAATTACGCCAGGGATTGCCTTTTCTATAGTAAATTATTCAAAAATTCATTTTTTACTGTCGCAAATTATAATTACGCCAGGGATTGCCTTTTCTATAGTAAATTCTTCAAAAAATAATTGTTTAGTGTCGCAAATTTTAATTACGCCAGGGATTGCCTTTTCTATAGTAAATTTTGCAAAAAATAATTTTTTACTGTCGCAAATTTTAATTACGCCAGGGATTGCCTTTTCTATAGTAAATTATTCAAAAAATAATTTTTTAGTGTCGCAAATTTTAATTACGCCAGGGATTGCCTTTTCTATAGTAAATTATTCAAAAAATAATTTTTTACTGTCTCAAATTTTAATTACGCCAGGGATTGCCTTTTCTATAGTAAATTATTCAAAAAATAATTTTTTACTGTTGCAAATTTTAATTACGCCAGGGATTGCCTTTTCTATAGTAAATTATTCAAAAAATAATTTTTTACTATCGCAAATTTTAATTACGCCAGGGATTGCCTTTTCTATAGTAAATTATTCAAAAAATAATTTTTTACTGTTGCAAATTTTAATTACGCCAGGGATTGCCCTTTCTGTAGTAAATTATTCAAAAAATAATTGTCTAGTGTCGCAAATTTTAATTACGCCAGAGATTGCCTTTTCTATAGTAAATTATTCAAAAATTCATTTTTTACTGTCGCAAATTTTAGTTACGCCAGGGATTGCCTTTTGTATAGTAAATTTTGCAAAAAATAATTTTTTACTGTCGCAAATTTTAATTACGCCAGGGATTGCCTTTTCTATAGTAAATTATTCAAAAATTAATTTTTTACTGTCTCAAATTTTAATTACGCCAGGGATTGCCTGTTCTATAGTAACTTTTGCAAAAAATAATTTTTTACTGTCTCAGATTTTAATTACGCCAGGGATTGCCTTTTCTATAGTAAATTTTGCACAAAATAATTTTTTACTGTCGCAAATTTTAATTACGCCAAGTATTGCCTTTTCTATAGTAAATTATTAAAAAAATAATTTTTTACTGTTGCAAATTTTAATTACGCCAGGGATTGCCTTTTCTATAGTAAATTATTCAAAAAATAATTTTTTACTGTCGCAAATTTTAATTACGCCAGGGATTGCCTTTTCTATAGTAAATTATTCCCTTTTCTATAGTATATTATTCAAAAATTCATTTTTTACTGTTGCAAATTTTAAATACGCCAGGGATTGCCTTTTCTATAGTAAATTTTGCAAAAAATAATTTTTTACTGTCGCAAATTTTAATTACGCCAGGGATTGCCTTTTCTATAGTAAATTATTCAAAAAATAATTTTTTAGTGTCGCAAATTTTAATTACGCCAGGGATTGCCTTTTCTATAGTAAATTATTCAAAAAATAATTTTTTACTGTCTCAAATTTTAATTACGCCAGTGATTGCCTTTTCTATAGTAAATTATTCAAAAAATAATTTTTTACTGTTGCAAATTTTAATTACGCCAGGGATTGCCTTTTCTATAGTAAATTATTCAAAAAATAATTTTTTACTATCGCAAATTTTAATTACGCCAGGGATTGCCTTTTCTATAGTAAATTATTCAAAAAATAATTTTTTACTGTTGCAAATTTTAATTACGCCAGGGATTGCCCTTTCTGTAGTAAATTATTCAAAAAATAATTGTCTAGTGTCGCAAATTTTAATTACGCCAGAGATTGCCTTTTCTATAGTAAATTATTCAAAAATTCATTTTTTACTGTCGCAAATTTTAGTTACGCCAGGGATTGCCTTTTGTATAGTAAATTTTGCAAAAAATAATTTTTTACTGTCGCAAATTTTAATTACGCCAGGGATTGCCTTTTATATAGTAAATTATTCAAAAATTAATTTTTTACTGTCGCAAATTTTAATTACGCCAGGGATTGCCTTTTCTATAGTAAATTATTCAAAAAATAATTTTTTACTGTCGCAAATTTTAAATACGCCAGGGATTGCCTTTTCTATAGTAAATTATTCAAAAAATAATTTTTTACTGTCGCAAATTTTAAATACGCCAGGGATTGCCTTTTGTATAGTAAATTTTGCAAAAAATAATTTTTTACTGTTGCAAATTTTAATTACGCCAGGGATTGCCTTTTCTATAGTAAAATATTCAATAACTAATTTTTTACTGTCGCAAATTTTAATTACGCCAGGGATTGCCTTTTCTATAGTAAATTATTCAAAAAATAATTTTATACTGTCGCAAATTTTAATTACGCCAAGGATTGCCTTTTGTATAGTAAATTTTGCAAAAAATAATTTTTTACTGTTGCAAATTTTAATTACGCCAGGGATTGCCTTTTCTATAGTAAATTATTCAAAAATTCATTTTTTACTGTCGCAAATTTTAGTTACGCCAGGGATTGCCTTTTCTATAGTAAATTATTCAAAAAATAATTGTTTAGTGTAGCAAATTATAATTACGCCAGGGATTGCCTTTTCTATAGTAAATTATTCAAAAAATAATTTTTTACTGTCGCAAATTTTAATTACGCCAGGGATTGACTTTTCTATAGTAAATTATTCAAAAAATCATTTTTTACTGTTGCAAATTTTAATTACGCCAGGGATTGCCTTTTCTATAGTAAATTATTCAAAAAATAATTGTTTACTGTCTCAAATTTTAATTACGCCAGGGATTGCCTTTTCTATAGTAAATTATTCAAAAAATAATTTTTTACTGTCGCAAATTTTAATTACGCCAGGGATTGCCTTTTCTATAGTAAATTATTCAAAAAATCATTTTTTACTGTCGCAAATTTTAATTACGCCAGGGATTGCCTTTCCTATAGTAAATTATTCAAAAAATAATTTTTTACTGTCGCAAATTTTATGTACGCCAGGGATTGCCTTTTCTATAGTAAATTTTGCAAAAAATAATTTTTTACTGTCGCAAATTTTAATTACGTCAGGGATTGCCTTTTCTATAGTAAAATATTCAAAAAATAATTTTTTACTGTCGAAAATTTTAATTACGCCAGGGATTGCCTTTTGTATAGTAAATTATTCAAAAAATAATTTTATACTGTCGCAAATTATAACTACGCCAGGGATTGCCTTTTCTATAGTATATTATTCAAAAAATAATTTTTAACTGTCGCAAATTTTAATTACGCCAGGGATTGCCTTTTCTATAGTAAATTATTCAAAAAATAATTTTTTACTGTTGCAAATTTTAATTACGCCAGGGATTGCCTTTTCTATAGTAAATTTTGCAAAAAATAATTTTTTACTGTCGCAGATTTCAATTACGCCAGGGATTGCCTTTTCTATAGTAAATTTTGCAAAAAATAATTTTTTACTGTCGCAAATTTTAATTACGACAGTCATTGCCTTTTCTATAGTAAATTTTGCAAAAAATAATTTTTTACTGTCTCAAATTTTAATTACGCCAGGGATTGCCTTTTCTATAGTAAATTATTCAAAAAATAATTTTTTACTGTCGCAAATTTTAATTACGCCAGGGATTGCCTTTTCTATAGTAAATTTTGCAAAAAATAATTTTTTACTGTCTCAAATTTTAATTACGCCAGGGATTGCCTTTTCTATAGTAAATTATTCAAAAAATAATTTTTTACTGTCGCAAATTTTAATTACGCCAGGGATTGCCTTTTCTATAGTAAATTATTCAAAAATTCATTTTTTACTGTCGCAAATTATAATTACGCCAGGGATTGCCTTTTCTATAGTAAATTATTCAAAAACTAATTGTTTAGTGTCGCAAATTTTAATTACGCCAGGGATTGCCTTTTCTATAGTAAATTATTCAAAAAATAATTTTATACTGTCGCAAATTTTAATTACGCCAGGGATTGCCTTTTCTATAGTAAATTATTCAAAAATTCATTTTTTACTGTCGCAAATTATAATTACGCCAGGGATTGCCTTTTCTATAGTAAATTATTCAAAAAATAATTTTTTACTGTCGCAAATTTTAATTACGCCAGGGATTGCCTTTTCTATAGTAAATTTTGCAAAAAATAATTTTTTACTGTCTCAAATTTTAATTACGCCAGGGATTGCCTTTTCTATAGTAAATTATTCAAAAAATAATTTTTTACTGTCGCAAATTTTAATTACGCCAGGGATTGCCTTTTCTATAGTAAATTATTCAAAAATTCATTTTTTACTGTCGCAAATTATAATTACGCCAGGGATTGCCTTTTCTATAGTAAATTATTCAAAAACTAATTGTTTAGTGTCGCAAATTTTAATTACGCCAGGGATTGCCTTTTCTATAGTAAATTATTCAAAAAATAATTTTATACTGTCGCAAATTTTAATTACGCCAGGGATTGCCTTTTCTATAGTAAATTATTCAAAAATTCATTTTTTACTGTCGCAAATTATAATTACGCCAGGGATTGCCTTTTCTATAGTAAATTATTCAAAAAATAATTTTTTACTGTCGCAAATTTTAATTACGCCAGGGATTGCCTTTTCTATAGTAAATTTTGCAAAAAATAATTTTTTACTGTCGCAAATTTTAATTACGCCAGGGATTGCCTTTTCTATAGTAAATTATTCAAAAAATAATTTTATACTGTCGCAAATTTTAATTACGCCAGGGATTGCCTTTTCTATAGTAAATTATTCAAAAATTCATTTTTTACTGTCGCAAATTATAATTACGCCAGGGATTGCCTTTTCTATAGTAAATTATTCAAAAACTAATTGTTTAGTGTCGCAAATTTTAATTACGCCAGGGATTGCCTTTTCTTTAGTAAATTATTCAAAAACTAATTGTTTAGTGTCGCAAATTTTAATTACGCCAGGTATTGCCTTTTCTATAGTAAATTTTGCAAAAAATTATTTTTTACTGTCGCAAATTTTAATTACGCCAGGGATTGCCTTTTCTATAGTAAATTATTCAAAAAATAATTTTATACTGTCGCAAATTTTAATTACGCCAGGGATTGCCTTTTCTATAGTAAATTATTCAAAAATTCATTTTTTACTGTCGCAAATTATAATTACGCCAGGGATTGCCTTTTCTATAGTAAATTATTCAAAAAATAATTTTATACTGTCGCAAATTTTAATTACGCCAGGGATTGCCTTTTCTATAGTAAATTATTCAAAAATTCATTTTTTACTGTCGCAAATTATAATTACGCCAGGGATTGCCTTTTCTATAGTAAATTATTCAAAAACTAATTGTTTAGTGTCGCAAATTTTAATTACGCCAGGTATTGCCTTTTCTATAGTAAATTTTGCAAAAAATAATTTTTTACTGTCGCAAATTTTAATTACGCCAGGTATTGCCTTTTCTATAGTAAATTATTCAAAAAATAATTTTATACTGTCGCAAATTTTAATTACGCCAGGGATTGCCTTTTCTATAGTAAATTATTCAAAAATTCATTTTTTACTGTCGCAAATTATAATTACGCCAGGGATTGCCTTTTCTATAGTAAATTATTCAAAAAATAATTTTTTACTGTCGCAAATTTTAATTACGCCAGGGATTGCCTTTTCTATAGTAAATTATTCAAAAAATAATTTTTTACTGTCGCAAATTTTAATTACGCCAGGGATTGCCTTTTCTATAGTAAATTATTCAAAAATTCATTTTTTACTGTCGCAAATTTTAATTACGCCAGGGATTGCCTTTTCTATAGTAAATTATTCAAAAAATAATTTTTTACTGTCGCAAATTTTAATTACGCCAGGGATTGCCTTTTCTATAGTAAATTATTCAAAAATTCATTTTTTACTGTCGCAAATTATAATTACGCCAGGGATTGCCTTTTCTATAGTAAATTATTCAAAAAATAATTTTTTACTGTCGCAAATTTTAATTACGCCAGGGATTGCCTTTTCTATAGTAAATTATTCAAAAATTCATTTTTTACTGTCGCAAATTATAATTACGCCAGGGATTGCCTTTTCTATAGTAAATTATTCAAAAAATAATTTTTTACTGTCGCAAATTTTAATTACGCCAGGGATTGCCTTTTCTATAGTAAATTATTCAAAAATTCATTTTTTACTGTCGCAAATTATAATTACGCCAGGGATTGCCTTTTTTATAGTAAATTATTCAAAAAATAATTTTTTACTGTCGCAAATTTTAATTACGTCAGGTATTGCCTTTTCTATAGTAAATTTTGCAAAAAATTATTTTTTACTGTCGCAAATTTTAATTACGCCAGGGATTGCCTTTTCTATAGTAAATTATTCAAAAAATAATTTTTTACTGTCGCAAATTTTAATTACGCCAGGGATTGCCTTTTCTATAGTAAATTTTGCAAAAAATAATGTTTTACTGTCGCAAATTTTAATTACGCCAGGGATTGCCTTTTCTATAGTAAATTATTCAAAAAATAATTGTTTAGTGTCGCAAATTTTAATTACGCCAGGGATTGCCTTTTCTATAGTAAATTATTCAAAAAATAATTTTTTACTGTCGCAAATTTTAATTACGCCAGGGATTGCCTTTTCTATAGTAAATTTTGCAAAAAATAATTTTTTACTGTCGCAAATTTTAATTACGCCAGGGATTACCTTTTTTATAGTAAATTTTGCAAAAAATAATTTTTTACTGTTGCAAATTTTAATTACGCCAGGGATTGCCTTTTCTATAGTAAATTTTGCAAAAAATAATTTTTACTGTCGCAAATTTTAATTACGCCAGGTATTGCCTTTTCTATAGTAAATTTTGCAAAAAATTATTTTTTACTGTCGCAAATTTTAATTACGCCAGGGATTGCCTTTTCTATAGTAAATTATTCAAAAAATAATTTTTTACTGTCGCAAATTTTAATTACGCCAGGGATTGCCTTTTCTATAGTAAATTTTGCAAAAAATTATTTTTTACTGTCGCAAATTTTAATTACGCCAGGGATTGCCTTTTCTATAGTAAATTATTCAAAAATAATTTTATACTGTCGCAAATTTTAATTACGCCAGGGATTGCCTTTTCTATAGTAAATTATTCAAAAATTCATTTTTTACTGTCGCAAATTATAATTACGCCAGGGATTGCCTTTTCTATAGTAAATTATTCAAAAACTAATTGTTTAGTGTCGCAAATTTTAATTACGCCAGGGATTGCCTTTTCTATAGTAAATTATTCAAAAACTAATTGTTTAGTGTCGCAAATTTTAATTACGCCAGGTATTGCCTTTTCTATAGTAAATTTTGCAAAAAATTATTTTTTACTGTCGCAAATTTTAATTACGCCAGGGATTGCCTTTTCTATAGTAAATGATTCAAAAAATAATTTTATACTGTCGCAAAATTTAATTACGCCAGTGATTGCCTTTTCTATAGTAAATTATTCAAAAATTCATTTTTTACTGTCGCAAATTATAATTACGCCAGGGATTGCCTTTTCTATAGTAAATTATTCAAAAAATAATTTTTTACTGTCGCAAATTTTAATTACGCCAGGTATTGCCTTTTCTATAGTAAATTTTGCAAAAAATTATTTTTTACTGTCGCAAATTTTAATTGCGCCAGGGATTGCCTTTTCTATAGTAAATTATTCAAAAAATAATTTTTTACTGTCGCAAATTTTAATTACGCCAGGGATTGCCTTTTCTATAGTAAATTATTCAAAAATTCATTTTTTACTGTCGCAAATTATAATTACGCCAGGGATTGCCTTTTCTATAGTAAATTATTCAAAAACTAATTGTTTAGTGTCGCAAATTTTAATTACGCCAGGGATTGCCTTTTCTATAGTAAATTATTCAAAAAATAATTTTATACTGTCGCAAATTTTAATTACGCCAGGGATTGCCTTTTCTATAGTAAATTATTCAAAAATTCATTTTTTACTGTCGCAAATTATAATTACGCCAGGGATTGCCTTTTCTATAGTAAATTATTCAAAAACTAATTGTTTAGTGTCGCAAATTTTAATTACGCCAGGGATTGCCTTTTCTATAGTAAATTTTGCAAAAAATTATTTTTTACTGTCGCAAATTTTAATTACGCCAGGGATTGCCTTTTCTATAGTAAATTATTCAAAAAAATAATTTTATACTGTCGCAAATTTTAATTACGCCAGGGATTGCCTTTTCTATAGTAAATTATTCAAAAATTCATTTTTTACTGTCGCAAATTATAATTACGCCAGGGATTGCCTTTTCTATAGTAAATTATTCAAAAACTAATTGTTTAGTGTCGCAAATTTTAATTACGCAGGGATTGCCTTTTCTATAGTAAATTATTCAAAAACTAATTGTTTAGTGTCGCAAATTTTAATTACGCCAGGTATTGCCTTTTCTATAGTAAATTTTGCAAAAAATTATTTTTTACTGTCGCAAATTTTAATTACGCCAGGGATTGCCTTTTCTATAGTAAATTATTCAAAAAATAATTTTATACTGTCGCAAATTTTAATTACGCCAGGGATTGCCTTTTCTATAGTAAATTATTCAAAAATTCATTTTTTACTGTCGCAAATTATAATTACGCCAGGGATTGCCTTTTCTATAGTAAATTATTCAAAAACTAATTGTTTAGTGTCGCAAATTTTAATTACGCCAGGTATTGCCTTTTCTATAGTAAATTTTGCAAAAAATTATTTTTTACTGTCGCAAATTTTAATTACGCCAGGGATTGCCTTTCTATAGTAAATTATTCAAAAAATAATTTTTTACTGTCGCAAATTTTAATTACGCCAGGGATTGCCTTTTCTATAGTAAATTATTCAAAAATTCATTTTTTACTGTCGCAAATTATAATTACGCCAGGGATTGCCTTTTCTATAGTAAATTATTCAAAAAATAATTTTTTACTGTCGCAAATTTTAATTACGCCAGGTATTGCCTTTTCTATAGTAAATTTTGCAAAAAATTATTTTTTACTGTCGCAAATTTTAAATACGCCAGGGATTGCCTTTTCTATAGTAAATTATTCAAAAAATAATTTTTTACTGTCGCAAATTTTAATTACGCCAGGGATTGCCTTTTCTATAGTAAATTATTCAAAAATTCATTTTTTACTGTCGCAAATTATAATTACGCCAGGGATTGCCTTTTCTATAGTAAATTTTGCAAAAAATTATTTTTTACTGTCGCAAATTTTAATTACGCCAGGGATTGCCTTTTCTATAGTAAATTATTCAAAAAATAATTTTTTACTGTCGCAAATTTTAAATACGCCAGGGATTGCCTTTTCTATAGTAAATTATTCAAAAAATAATTTTTTACTGTCGCAAATTTTAATTACGCCAGGGATTGCCTTTTCTATAGTAAATTATTCAAAAATTCATTTTTTACTGTCGCAAATTATAATTACGCCAGGGATTGCCTTTTCTATAGTAAATTTTGCAAAAAATTATTTTTTACTGTCGCAAATTTTAATTACGCCAGGGATTGCCTTTTCTATAGTAAATTATTCAAAAAATAATTTTTTACTGTCGCAAATTTTAATTACGCCAGGGATTGCCTTTTCTATAGTAAATTATTCAAAAATTCATTTTTACTGTCGCAAATTATAATTACGCCAGGGATTGCCTTTTCTATAGTAAATTATTCAAAAAATAATTTTTTACTGTCGCAAATTTTAATTACGCCAGGTATTGCCTTTTCTATAGTAAATTTTGCAAAAAATTATTTTTTACTGTCGCAAATTTTAAATACGCCAGGGATTGCCTTTTCTATAGTAAATTATTCAAAAAATAATTTTTTACTGTCGCAAATTTTAATTACGCCAGGGATTGCCTTTTCTATAGTAAATTATTCAAAAATTCATTTTTCACTGTCGCAAATTATAATTACGCCAGGGATTGCCTTTTCTATATTAAATTATTCAAAAACTAATTGTTTAGTGTCGCAAATTTTAATTACGCCAGGTATTGCCTTTTCTATAGTAAATTTTGCAAAAAATTATTTTTTACTGTCGCAAATTTTAATTACGCCAGGGATTGCCTTTTCTATAGTAAATTATTCAAAAAATAATTTTTTACTGTCGCAAATTTTAATTACGCCAGGGATTGCCTTTTCTATAGTAAATTATTCAAAATTCATTTTTTACTGTCGCAAATTATAATTACGCCAGGGATTGCCTTTTCTATAGTAAATTATTCAAAAACTAATTGTTTAGTGTCGCAAATTTTAATTACGCCAGGGATTGCCTTTTCTATAGTAAATTATTCAAAAATTCATTTTTTACTGTCGCAAATTATAATTACGCCAGGGATTGCCTTTTCTATAGTAAATTATTCAAAAAATAATTTTTTACTGTCGCAAATTTTAATTACGCCAGGTATTGCCTTTTCTATAGTAAATTTTGCAAAAAATTATTTTTTACTGTCGCAAATTTTAATTACGCCAGGGATTGCCTTTTCTATAGTAAATTATTCAAAAAATAATTTTTTTACTGTCGCAAATTTTAATTACGCCGGGGATTGCCTTTTCTATAGTAAATTTTGCAAAAAATAATTTTTTACTGTCGCAAATTTTAATTACGCCAGGGATTGCCTTTTCTATAGTAAATTATTCAAAAAATAATTTTATACTGTCGCAAATTTTAATTACGCCAGGGATTGCCTTTTCTATAGTAAATTATTCAAAAATTCATTTTTTACTGTCGCAAATTATAATTACGCCAGGGATTGCCTTTTCTATAGTAAATTATTCAAAAACTAATTGTTTAGTGTCGCAAATTTTAATTACGCCAGGTATTGCCTTTTCTATAGTAAATTTTGCAAAAAATTATTTTTTACTGTCGCAAATTTTAATTACGCCAGGGATTGCCTTTTCTATAGTAAATTATTCAAAAAATAATTTTTTACTGTCGCAAATTTTAATTACGCCAGGGATTGCCTTTTCTATAGTAAATTTTGCAAAAAATAATTTTTTACTGTCGCAAATTTTAATTACGCCAGGTATTGCCTTTTCTATAGTAAATTATTCAAAAAATAATTTTATACTGTCGCAAATTTTAATTACGCCAGGGATTGCCTTTTCTATAGTAAATTATTCAAAAATTCATTTTTTACTGTCGCAAATTATAATTACGCCAGGGATTGCCTTTTCTATAGTAAATTATTCAAAAAATAATTTTTTACTGTCGCAAATTTTAATTACGCCAGGTATTGCCTTTTCTATAGTAAATTTTGCAAAAAATTATTTTTTACTGTCGCAAATTTTAAATACGCCAGGGATTGCCTTTTCTATAGTAAATTATTCAAAAAATAATTTTTTACTGTCGCAAATTTTAATTACGCCAGGGATTGCCTTTTCTATAGTAAATTATTCAAAAATTCATTTTTTACTGTCGCAAATTATAATTACGCCAGGGATTGCCTTTTCTATAGTAAATTATTCAAAAACTAATTGTTTAGTGTCGCAAATTTTAATTACGCCAGGTATTGCCTTTTCTATAGTAAATTTTGCAAAAAATTATTTTTTACTGTCGCAAATTTTAATTACGCCAGGGATTGCCTTTTCTATAGTAAATTATTCAAAAAATAATTTTTTACTGTCGAAAATTTTAATTACGCCAGGGATTGCCTTTTCTATAGTAAATTATTCAAAAATTCATTTTTTACTGTTGCAAATTATAATTACGCCAGGGATTGCCTTTTCTATAGTAAATTATTCAAAAAATAATTTTATACTGTCGCAAATTTTAATTACGCCAGGGATTGCCTTTTCTATAGTAAATTATTCAAAAATTCATTTTTTACTGTCGCAAATTATAATTACGCCAGGGATTGCCTTTTCTATAGTAAAGTATTCAAAAAATAATTTTATACTGTCGCAAATTTTAATTACGCCAGGGATTGCCTTTTCTATAGTAAATTATTCAAAAATTCATTTTTTACTGTCGCAAATTATAATTACGCCAGGGATTGCCTTTTCTATAGTAAATTATTCAAAAACTAATTGTTTAGTGTCGCAAATTTTAATTACGCCAGGTATTGCCTTTTCTATAGTAAATTTTGCAAAAAATTATTTTTTACTGTCGCAAATTTTAATTACGCCAGGGATTGCCTTTTCTATAGTAAATTATTCAAAAAATAATTTTTTACTGTCGCAAATTTTAATTACGCCAGGGATTGCCTTTTCTATAGTAAATTTTGCAAAAAATAATTTTTTACTGTCGCAAATTTTAATTACGCCAGGTATTGCCTTTTCTATAGTAAATTATTCAAAAAATAATTTTATACTGTCGCAAATTTTAATTACGCCAGGGATTGCCTTTTCTATAGTAAATTATTCAAAAAATAATTTTATACTGTCGCAAATTTTAATTACGCCAGGGATTGCCTTTTCTATAGTAAATTATTCAAAAACTCATTTTTTACTGTCGCAAATTATAATTACGCCAGGGATTGCCTTTTCTATAGTAAATTATTCAAAAACTAATTGTTTAGTGTCGCAAATTTTAATTACGCCAGGTATTGCCTTTTCTATAGTAAATTTTGCAAAAAATTATTTTTTACTGTCGCAAATTTTAATTACGCCAGGGATTGCCTTTTCTATAGTAAATTATTCAAAAAATAATTTTTTACTGTCGCAAATTTTAATTACGCCAGGGATTGCCTTTTCTATAGTAAATTTTGCAAAAAATAATTTTTTACTGTCGCAAATTTTAATTACGCCAGGTATTGCCTTTTCTATAGTAAATTATTCAAAAAATAATTTTATACTGTCGCAAATTTTAATTACGCCAGGGATTGCCATTTCTATAGTAAATTATTCAAAAATTCATTTTTTACTGTCGCAAATTATAATTACGCCAGGGATTACCTTTTCTATAGTAAATTTTGCAAAAAATTATTTTTTACTGTCGCAAATTTTAATTACGCCAGGGATTGCCTTTTCTATAGTAAATTATTCAAAAAATAATTTTTTACTGTCGCAAATTTTAATTACGCCAGGGATTGCCTTTTCTATAGTAAATTTTGCAAAAAATAATTTTTTACTGTCGCAAATTTTAATTACGCCAGGGATTGCCTTTTCTATAGTAAATTATTCAAAAAATAATTTTATACTGTCGCAAATTTTAATTACGCCAGGGATTGCCTTTTCTATAGTAAATTATTCAAAAATTCATTTTTTACTGTCGCAAATTATAATTACGCCAGGGATTGCCTTTTCTATAGTAAATTATTCAAAAACTAATTGTTTAGTGTCGCAAATTTTAATTACGCCAGGTATTGCCTTTTCTATAGTAAATTTTGCAAAAAATTATTTTTTACTGTCGCAAATTTTAATTACGCCAGGGATTGCCTTTTCTATAGTAAATTATTCAAAAAATAATTTTTTACTGTCGCAAATTTTAATTACGCCAGGGATTGCCTTTTCTATAGTAAATTTTGCAAAAAATAATTTTTTACTGTCGCAAATTTTAATTACGCCAGGTATTGCCTTTTCTATAGTAAATTATTCAAAAAATAATTTTATACTGTCGCAAATTTTAATTACGCCAGGGATTGCCTTTTCTATAGTAAATTATTCAAAAATTCATTTTTTACTGTCGCAAATTATAATTACGCCAGGGATTGCCTTTTCTATAGTAAATTATTCAAAAAATAATTTTTTACTGTCGCAAATTTTAATTACGCCAGGTATTGCCTTTTCTATAGTAAATTTTGCAAAAAATTATTTTTTACTGTCGCAAATTTTAAATACGCCAGGGATTGCCTTTTCTATAGTAAATTATTCAAAAAATAATTTTTTACTGTCGCAAATTTTAATTACGCCAGGGATTGCCTTTTCTATAGTAAATTATTCAAAAATTCATTTTTTACTGTCGCAAATTATAATTACGCCAGGGATTGCCTTTTCTATAGTAAATTATTCAAAAACTAATTGTTTAGTGTCGCAAATTTTAATTACGCCAGGTATTGCCTTTTCTATAGTAAATTTTGCAAAAAATAATTTTTTACTGTCGCAAATTTTAATTACGCCAGGGATTGCCTTTTCTATAGTAAATTATTCAAAAAATAATTTTATACTGTCGCAAATTTTAATTACGCCAGGGATTGCCTTTTCTATAGTAAATTATTCAAAAATTCATTTTTTACTGTCGCAAATTATAATTACGCCAGGGATTGCCTTTTCTATAGTAAATTATTCAAAAAATAATTTTATACTGTCGCAAATTTTAATTACGCCAGGGATTGCCTTTTCTATAGTAAATTATTCAAAAATTCATTTTTTACTGTCGCAAATTATAATTACGCCAGGGATTGCCTTTTCTATAGTAAATTATTCAAAAACTAATTGTTTAGTGTCGCAAATTTTAATTACGCCAGGTATTGCCTTTTCTATAGTAAATTTTGCAAAAAATTATTTTTTACTGTCGCAAATTTTAATTACGCCAGGGATTGCCTTTTCTATAGTAAATTATTCAAAAAATAATTTTTTACTGTCGCAAATTTTAATTACGCCAGGGATTGCCTTTTCTATAGTAAATTTTGCAAAAAATAATTTTTTACTGTCGCAAATTTTAATTACGCCAGGTATTGCCTTTTCTATAGTAAATTATTCAAAAAATAATTTTATACTGTCGCAAATTTTAATTACGCCAGGGATTGCCTTTTCTATAGTAAATTATTCAAAAATTCATTTTTTACTGTCGCAAATTATAATTACGCCAGGGATTGCCTTTTCTATAGTAAATTATTCAAAAACTAATTGTTTAGTGTCGCAAATTTTAATTACGCCAGGTATTGCCTTTTCTATAGTAAATTTTGCAAAAAATTATTTTTTACTGTCGCAAATTTTAATTACGCCAGGGATTGCCTTTTCTGAAGCAAATTTTAATTACGCCAGGGATTGCCTTTTCTATAGTAAATTATTCAAAAATTCATTTTTTACTGTCGCAAATTATAATTACGCCAGGGATTGCCTTTTCTATAGTAAATTATTCAAAAAATAATTTTTTACTGTCGCAAATTTTAATTACGCCAGGTATTGCCTTTTCTATAGTAAATTTTGCAAAAAATTATTTTTTACTGTCGCAAATTTTAAATACGCCAGGGATTGCCTTTTCTATAGTAAATTATTCAAAAAATAATTTTTTACTGTCGCAAATTTTAATTACGCCAGGGATTGCCTTTTCTATAGTAAATTATTCAAAAATTCATTTTTTACTGTCGCAAATTATAATTACGCCAGGGATTGCCTTTTCTATAGTAAATTATTCAAAAACTAATTGTTTAGTGTCGCAAATTTTAATTACGCCAGGTATTGCCTTTTCTATAGTAAATTTTGCAAAAAATTATTTTTTACTGTCGCAAATTTTAATTACGCCAGGGATTGCCTTTTCTATAGTAAATTATTCAAAAAATAATTTTTTACTGTCGCAAATTTTAATTACGCCAGGGATTGCCTTTTCTATAGTAAATTATTCAAAAATTCATTTTTTACTGTCGCAAATTATAATTACGCCAGGGATTGCCTTTTCTATAGTAAATTATTCAAAAACTAATTGTTTAGTGTCGCAAATTTTAATTACGCCAGGGATTGCCTTTTCTATAGTAAATTATTCAAAAATTCATTTTTTACTGTCGCAAATTATAATTACGCCAGGGATTGCCTTTTCTATAGTAAATTATTCAAAAAATAATTTTTTACTGTCGCAAATTTTAATTACGCCAGGTATTGCCTTTTCTATAGTAAATTTTGCAAAAAATTATTTTTTACTGTCGCAAATTTTAATTACGCCAGGGATTGCCTTTTCTATAGTAAATTATTCAAAAAATAATTTTTTACTGTCGCAAATTTTAATTACGCCAGGGATTGCCTTTTCTATAGTAAATTTTGCAAAAAATAATTTTTTACTGTCGCAAATTTTAATTACGCCAGGGATTGCCTTTTCTATAGTAAATTATTCAAAAAATAATTTTATACTGTCGCAAATTTTAATACGCCAGGGATTGCCTTTTCTATAGTAAATTATTCAAAAATTCATTTTTTACTGTCGCAAATTATAATTACGCCAGGGATTGCCTTTTCTATAGTAAATTATTCAAAAACTAATTGTTTAGTGTCGCAAATTTTAATTACACCAGGTATTGCCTTTTCTATAGTAAATTTTGCAAAAAATTATTTTTTACTGTCGCAAATTTTAATTACGCCAGGGATTGCCTTTTCTATAGTAAATTATTCAAAAAATAATTTTTTACTGTCGCAAATTTTAATTACGCCAGGGATTGCCTTTTCTATAGTAAATTTTGCAAAAAATAATTTTTTACTGTCGCAAATTTTAATTACGCCAGGTATTGCCTTTTCTATAGTAAATTATTCAAAAAATAATTTTATACTGTCGCAAATTTTAATTACGCCAGGGATTGCCTTTTCTATAGTAAATTATTCAAAAATTCATTTTTTACTGTCGCAAATTATAATTACGCCAGGGATTGCCTTTTCTATAGTAAATTATTCAAAAAATAATTTTTTACTGTCGCAAATTTTAATTACGCCAGGTATTGCCTTTTCTATAGTAAATTTTGCAAAAAATTATTTTTTACTGTCGCAAATTTTAAATACGCCAGGGATTGCCTTTTCTATAGTAAATTATTCAAAAAATAATTTTTTACTGTCGCAAATTTTAATTACGCCAGGGATTGCCTTTTCTATAGTAAATTATTCAAAAATTCATTTTTTACTGTCGCAAATTATAATTACGCCAGGGATTGCCTTTTCTATAGTAAATTATTCAAAAACTAATTGTTTAGTGTCGCAAATTTTAATTACGCCAGGTATTGCCTTTTCTATAGTAAATTTTGCAAAAAATTATTTTTTACTGTCGCAAATTTTAATTACGCCAGGGATTGCCTTTTCTATAGTAAATTATTCAAAAAATAATTTTTTACTGTCGCAAATTTTAATTACGCCAGGGATTGCCTTTTCTATAGTAAATTATTCAAAAATTCATTTTTTACTGTCGCAAATTATAATTACGCCAGGGATTGCCTTTTCTATAGTAAATTATTCAAAAACTAATTGTTTAGTGTCGCAAATTTTAATTACGCCAGGGATTGCCTTTTCTATAGTAAATTATTCAAAAATTCATTTTTTACTGTCGCAAATTATAATTACGCCAGGGATTAACTTTTCTATAGTAAATTATTCAAAAAATAATTTTTTACTGTCGCAAATTTTAATTACGCCAGGGATTGCCTTTTCTATAGTAAATTATTCAAAAAATAATTTTTTACTGTCGCAAATTTTAATTACGCCAGGGATTGCCTTTTCTATAGTAAATTTTGCAAAAAATAATTTTTTACTGTCGCAAATTTTAATTACGCCAGGGATTGCCTTTTCTATAGTAAATTATTCAAAAAATAATTTTATACTGTCGCAAATTTTAATTACGCCAGGGATTGCCTTTTCTATAGTAAATTATTCAAAAATTCATTTTTTACTGTCGCAAATTATAATTACGCCAGGGATTGCCTTTTCTATAGTAAATTATTCAAAAACTAATTGTTTAGTGTCGCAAATTTTAATTACGCCAGGTATTGCCTTTTCTATAGTAAATTTTGCAAAAAATTATTTTTTACTGTCGCAAATTTTAATTACGCCAGGGATTGCCTTTTCTATAGTAAATTATTCAAAAAATAATTTTTTACTGTCGCAAATTTTAATTACGCCAGGGATTGCCTTTTCTATAGTAAATTTTGCAAAAAATAATTTTTTACTGTCGCAAATTTTAATTACGCCAGGTATTGCCTTTTCTATAGTAAATTATACAAAAAATAATTTTATACTGTCGCAAATTTTAATTACGCCAGGGATTGCCTTTTCTATAGTAAATTATTCAAAAATTCATTTTTTACTGTCGCAAATTATAATTACGCCAGGGATTGCCTTTTCTATAGTAAATTATTCAAAAAATAATTTTTTACTGTCGCAAATTTTAATTACGCCAGGTATTGCCTTTTCTATAGTAAATTTTGCAAAAAATTATTTTTTACTGTCGCAAATTTTAAATACGC
The DNA here is from genome assembly GCA_963930735.1 of Dioctria linearis. NCBI lineage: Eukaryota > Metazoa > Arthropoda > Insecta > Diptera > Asilidae > Dioctria > Dioctria linearis. The sequence goes on from CAWVNZ010002604.1 coordinate 24,968, forward strand.
CAGGGATTGCCTTTTCTATAGTAAATTATTCAAAAAATAATTTTTTACTGTCGCAAATTTTAATTACGCCAGGGATTGCCTTTTCTATAGTAAATTATTCAAAAATTCATTTTTTACTGTCGCAAATTATAATTACGCCAGGGATTGCCTTTTCTATTGTAAATTATTCAAAAACTAATTGTTTAGTGTCGCAAATTTTAATTACGCCAGGTATTGCCTTTTCTATAGTAAATTTTGCAAAAAATTATTTTTTACTGTCGCAAATTTTAATTACGCCAGGGATTGCCTTTTCTATAGTAAATTATTCAAAAAATAATTTTTTACTGTCGCAAATTTTAATTACGCCAGGGATTGCCTTTTCTATAGTAAATTATTCAAAAATTCATTTTTTACTGTCGCAAATTATAATTACGCCAGGGATTGCCTTTTCTATAGTAAATTATTCAAAAACTAATTGTTTAGTGTCGCAAATTTTAATTACGCCAGGGATTGCCTTTTCTATAGTAAATTATTCAAAAATTCATTTTTTACTGTCGCAAATTATAATTACGCCAGGGATTGCCTTTTCTATAGTAAATTATTCAAAAAATAATTTTTTACTGTCGCAAATTTTAATTACGCCAGGTATTGCCTTTTCTATAGTAAATTTTGCAAAAAATTATTTTTTACTGTCGCAAATTTTAATTACGCCAGGGATTGCCTTTTCTATAGTAAATTATTCAAAAAATAATTTTTTACTGTCGCAAATTTTTATTACGCCAGGGATTGCCTTTTCTATAGTAAATTTTGCAAAAAATAATTTTTTACTGTCGCAAATTTTAATTACGCCAGGGATTGCCTTTTCTATAGTAAATTTTGCAAAAAATTATTTTTTACTGTCGCAAATTTTAATTACGCCAGGGATTGCCTTTTCTATAGTAAATTATTCAAAAAATAATTTTATACTGTCGCAAATTTTAATTACGCCAGGGATTGCCTTTTCTATAGTAAATTATTCAAAAACTAATTGTTTAGTGTCGCAAATTTTAATTACGCCAGGTATTGCCTTTTCTATAGTAAATTTTGCAAAAAATTATTTTTTACTGTCGCAAATTTTAATTACGCCAGGGATTGCCTTTTCTATAGTAAATTATTCAAAAAATAATTTTTTACTGTCGCAAATTTTAATTACGCCAGGGATTGCCTTTTCTATAGTAAATTTTGCAAAAAATAATTTTATACTGTCGCAAATTTTAATTACGCCAGGGATTGCCTTTTCTATAGTAAATTATTCAAAAAATAATTTTATACTGTCGCAAATTTTAATTACGCCAGGGATTGCCTTTTCTATAGTAAATTATTCAACAATTCATTTTTTACTGTCGCAAATTATAATTACGCCAGGGATTGCCTTTTCTATAGTAAATTATTCAAAAACTAATTGTTTAGTGTCGCAAATTTTAATTACGCCAGGTATTGCCTTTTCTATAGTAAATTTTGCAAAAAATTATTTTTTACTGTCGCAAATTTTAATTACGCCAGGGATTGCCTTTTCTATAGTAAATTATTCAAAAAATAATTTTTTACTGTCGCAAATTTTAATTACGCCAGGGATTGCCTTTTCTATAGTAAATTTTGCAAAAAATAATTTTATACTGTCGCAAATTTTAATTACGCCAGGTATTGCCTTTTCTATAGTAAATTATTCAAAAAATAATTTTATACTGTCGCAAATTTTAATTACGCCAGGGATTGCCTTTTCTATAGTAAATTATTCAAAAATTCATTTTTTACTGTCGCAAATTATAATTACGCCAGGGATTGCCTTTTCTATAGTAAATTATTCAAAAACTAATTGTTTAGTGTCGCAAATTTTAATTACGCCAGGTATTGCCTTTTCTATAGTAAATTTTGCAAAAAATTATTTTTTACTGTCGCAAATTTTAATTACGCCAGGGATTGCCTTTTCTATAGTAAATTATTCAAAAAATAATTTTTTACTGTCGCAAATTTTAATTACGCCAGGGATTGCCTTTTCTATAGTAAATTATTCAAAAATTCATTTTTTACTGTCGCAAATTATAATTACGCCAGGGATTGCCTTTTCTATAGTAAATTATTAAAAAATAATCTTTTACTGTCGCAAATTTTAATTACGCCAGGTATTGCTTTTTCTATAGTAAATTTTGCAAAAAATTATTTTTTACTGTCGCAAATTTTAAATACGCCAGGGATTGCCTTTTCTATAGTAAATTATTCAAAAAATAATTTTTTACTGTCGCAAATTTTAATTACGCCAGGGATTGCCTTTTCTATAGTAAATTATTCAAAAATTCATTTTTTACTGTCGCAAATTATAATTACGCCAGGGATTGCCTTTTCTATAGTAAATTATTCAAAAACTAATTGTTTAGTGTCGCAAATTTTAATTACGCCAGGTATTGCTTTTTCTATAGTAAATTTTGCAAAAAATTATTTTTTACTGTCGCAAATTTTAATTACGCCAGGGATTGCCTTTTCTATAGTAAATTATTCAAAAAATAATTTTTTACTGTCGCAAATTTTAATTACGCCAGGGATTGCCTTTTCTATAGTAAATTATTCAAAAATTCATTTTTTACTGTCGCAAATTATAATTACGCCAGGGATTGCCTTTTCTATAGTAAATTATTCAAAAAATAATTTTTTACTGTCGCAAATTTTAATTACGCCAGGGATTGCCTTTTCTATAGTAAATTTTGCAAAAAATAATTTTTTACTGTCGCAAATTTTAATTACGCCAGGTATTGCCTTTTCTATAGTAAATTATTCAAAAAATAATTTTATACTGTCGCAAATTTTAATTACGCCAGGGATTGCCTTTTCTATAGTAAATTATTCAAAAATTCATTTTTTACTGTCGCAAATTATAATTACGCCAGGGATTGCCTTTTCTATAGTAAATTATTCAAAAAATAATTTTTTACTGTCGCAAATTTTAATTACGCCAGGTATTGCCTTTTCTATAGTAAATTTTGCAAAAAATTATTTTTTACTGTCGCAAATTTTAAATACGCCAGGGATTGCCTTTTCTATAGTAAATTATTCAAAAAATAATTGTTTACTGTCGCAAATTTTAATTACGCCAGGGATTGCCTTTTCTATAGTAAATTATTCAAAAATTCATTTTTTACTGTCGCAAATTATAATTACGCCAGGGATTGCCTTTTCTATAGTAAATTATTCAAAAACTAATTGTTTAGTGTCGCAAATTTTAATTACGCCAGGTATTGCCTTTTCTATAGTAAATTTTGCAAAAAATTATTTTTTACTGTCGCAAATTTTAATTACGCCAGGGATTGCCTTTTCTATAGTAAATTATTCAAAAAATAATTTTTTACTGTCGCAAATTTTAATTACGCCAGGGATTGCCTTTTCTATAGTAAATTATTCAAAAATTCATTTTTTACTGTCGCAAATTATAATTACGCCAGGGATTGCCTTTTCTATAGTAAATTATTCAAAAACTAATTGTTTAGTGTCGCAAATTTTAATTACGCCAGGGATTGCCTTTTCTATAGTAAATTATTCAAAAATTCATTTTTTACTGTCGCAAATTATAATTACGCCAGGGATTGCCTTTTCTATAGTAAATTATTCAAAAAATAATTTTTTACTGTCGCAAATTTTAATTACGCCAGGTATTGCCTTTTCTATAGTAAATTTTGCAAAAAATTATTTTTTACTGTCGCAAATTTTAATTACGCCAGGGATTGCCTTTTCTATAGTAAATTATTCAAAAAATAATTTTTTATTGTCGCAAATTTTAATTACGCCAGGGATTGCCTTTTCTATAGTAAATTTTGCAAAAAATAATTTTTTACTGTCGCAAATTTTAATTACGCCAGGGATTGCCTTTTCTATAGTAAATTATTCAAAAAATAATTTTATACTGTCGCAAATTTTAATTACGCCAGGGATTGCCTTTTCTATAGTAAATTTTGCAAAAAATAATTTTTTACTGTCGCAAATTTTAATTACGCCAGGGATTGCCTTTTCTATAGTAAATTATTCAAAAAATAATTTTATACTGTCGCAAATTATAATTACGCCAGGGATTGCCTTTTCTATAGTAAATTTTGCAAAAAATAATTTTTTACTGTCGCAAATTTTAATTACGCCAGGTATTGCCTTTTCTATAGTAAATTATTCAAAAAATAATTTTATACTGTCGCAAATTTTAATAACGCCAGGGATTGCCTTTTATATAGTAAATTATTCAAAAATTCATTTTTTACTGTCGCAAATTATAATTACGCCAGGGATTGCCTTTTCTATAGTAAATTATTCAAAAACTAATTGTTTAGTGTCGCAAATTTTAATTACGCCAGGTATTGCCTTTTCTATAGTAAATTTTGCAAAAAATTATTTTTTACTGTCGCAAATTTTAATTACGCCAGGGATTGCCTTTTCTATAGTAAATTATTCAAAAAATAATTTTTTACTGTCGCAAATTTTAATTACGCCAGGGATTGCCTTTTCTATAGTAAATTATTCAAAAATTCATTTTTTACTGTCGCAAATTATAATTACGCCAGGGATTGCCTTTTCTATAGTAAATTATTCAAAAAATAATTTTTTACTGTCGCAAATTTTAATTACGCCAGGTATTGCCTTTTCTATAGTAAATTTTGCAAAAAATTATTTTTTACTGTCGCAAATTTTAAATACGCCAGGGATTGCCTTTTCTATAGTAAATTATTCAAAAAATAATTTTTTACTGTCGCAAATTTTAATTACGCCAGGGATTGCCTTTTCTATAGTAAATTATTCAAAAATTCATTTTTTACTGTCGCAAATTATAATTACGCCAGGGATTGCCTTTTCTATAGTAAATTATTCAAAAACTAATTGTTTAGTGTCGCAAATTTTAATTACGCCAGGTATTGCCTTTTCTATAGTAAATTTTGCAAAAAATTATTTTTTACTGTCGCAAATTTTAATTACGCCAGGGATTGCCTTTTCTATAGTAAATTATTCAAAAAATAATTTTTTACTGTCGCAAATTTTAATTACGCCAGGGATTGCCTTTTCTATAGTAAATTATTCAAAAATTCATTTTTTACTGTCGCAAATTATAATTACGCCAGGGATTGCCTTTTCTATAGTAAATTATTCAAAAACTAATTGTTTAGTGTCGCAAATTTTAATTACGCCAGGGATTGCCTTTTCTATAGTAAATTATTCAAAAATTCATTTTTTACTGTCGCAAATTATAATTACGCCAGGGATTGCCTTTTCTATAGTAAATTATTCAAAAAATAATTTTTTACAGTCGCAAATTTTAATTACGCCAGGTATTGCCTTTTCTATAGTAAATTTTGCAAAAAATTATTTTTTACTGTCGCAAATTTTAATTACGCCAGGGATTGCCTTTTCTATAGTAAATTATTCAAAAAATAATTTTTTACTGTCGCAAATTTTAATTACGCCAGGGATTGCCTTTTCTATAGTAAATTTTGCAAAAAATAATTTTTTACTGTCGCAAATTTTAATTACGCCAGGGATTGCCTTTTCTATAGTAAATTATTCAAAAAATAATTTTATACTGTCGCAAATTTTAATTACGCCAGGGATTGCCTTTTCTATAGTAAATTATTCAAAAATTCATTTTTTACTGTCGCAAATTATAATTACGCCAGGGATTGCCTTTTCTATAGTAAATTATTCAAAAACTAATTGTTTAGTGTCGCAAATTTTAATTACGCCAGGTATTGCCTTTTCTATAGTAAATTTTGCAAAAAATTATTTTTTACTGTCGCAAATTTTAATTACGCCAGGGATTGCCTTTTCTATAGTAAATTATTCAAAAAATAATTTTTTACTGTCGCAAATTTTAATTACGCCAGGGATTGCCTTTTCTATAGTAAATTTTGCAAAAAATAATTTTTTACTGTCGCAAATTTTAATTACGCCAGGTATTGCCTTTTCTATAGTAAATTATTCAAAAAATAATTTTATACTGTCGCAAATTTTAATTACGCCAGGGATTGTTTTTTCTATAGTAAATTATTCAAAAATTCATTTTTTACTGTCGCAAATTATAATTACGCCAGGAATTGCCTTTTCTATAGTAAATTATTCAAAAAATAATTTTTTACTGTCGCAAATTTTAATTACGCCAGGTATTGCCTTTTCTATAGTAAATTTTGCAAAAAATTATTTTTTACTGTCGCAAATTTTAAATACGCCAGGGATTGCCTTTTCTATAGTAAATTATTCAAAAAATAATTTTTTACCGTCGCAAATTTTAATTACGCCAGGGATTGCCTTTTCTATAGTAAATTATTCAAAAATTCATTTTTTACTGTCGCAAATTATAATTACGCCAGGGATTGCCTATTCTATAGTAAATTATTCAAAAACTAATTGTTTAGTGTCGCAAATTTTAATTACGCCAGGTATTGCCTTTTCTATAGTAAATTTTGCAAAAAATTATTTTTTACTGTCGCAAATTTTAATTACGCCAGGGATTGCCTTTTCTATAGTAAATTATTCAAAAAATAATTTTTTACTGTCGCAAATTTTAATTACGCCAGGGATTGCCTTTTCTATAGTAAATTATTCAAAAATTCATTTTTTACTGTCGCAAATTATAATTACGCCAGGGATTGCCTTTTCTATAGTAAATTATTCAAAAACTAATTGTTTAGTGTCGCAAATTTTAATTACGCCAGGGATTGCCTTTTCTATAGTAAATTATTCAAAAATTCATTTTTTACTGTCGCAAATTATAATTACGCCAGGGATTGCCTTTTCTATAGTAAATTATTCAAAAAATAATTGTTTACTGTCGCAAATTTTAATTACGCTAGGTATTGCCTTTTCTATAGTAAATTTTGCAAAAAATTATTTTTTACTGTCGCAAATTTTAATTACGCCAGGGATTGCCTTTTCTATAGTAAATTATTCAAAAAATAATTTTTTACTGTCGCAAATTTTAATTACGCCAGGGATTGCCTTTTCTATAGTAAATTTTGCAAAAAATAATTTTTTACTGTCGCAAATTTTAATTACGCCAGGGATTGCCTTTTCTATAGTAAATTATTCAAAAAATAATTGTTTAGTGTCGCAAATTTTAATTACGCCAGGGATTGCCTTTTCTATAGTAAATTATTCAAAAAATAATTTTTTACTGTCGCAAATTTTAATTACGCCAGGGATTGCCTTTTCTATAGTAAATTTTGCAAAAAATAATTTTTTACTGTCGCAAATTTTAATTACGCCAGGGATTACCTTTTTTATAGTAAATTTTGCAAAAAATTATTTTTTACTGTCGCAAATTTTAATTAAGCCAGGGATTGCCTTTTCTATAGTAAATTATTCAAAAAATAATTTTTTACTGTCGCAAATTTTAATTACGCCAGGGATTGCCTTTTCTATAGTAAATTTTGCAAAAAATTATTTTTTACTGTCGCAAATTTTAATTACGCCAGGGATTGCCTTTTCTATAGTAAATTATTCAAAAAATAATTTTATACTGTCGCAAATTTTAATTACGCCAGGGATTGCCTTTTCTATAGTAAATTATTCAAAAATTCATTTTTTACTGTCGCAAATTATAATTACGCCAGGGATTGCCTTTTCTATAGTAAATTATTCAAAAACTAATTGTTTAGTGTCGCAAATTTTAATTACGCCAGGGATTGCCTTTTCTATAGTAAATTATTCAAAAACTAATTGTTTAGTGTCGCAAATTTTAATTACGCCAGGTATTGCCTTTTCTATAGTAAATTTTGCAAAAAATTATTTTTTAGTGTCGCAAATTTTAATTACGCCAGGGATTGCCTTTTCTATAGTAAATTATTCAAAAAATAATTTTATACTGTCGCAAATTTTAATTACGCCAGGGATTGCCTTTTCTATAGTAAATTATTCAAAAATTCATTTTTTACTGTCGCAAATTATAATTACGCCAGGGATTGCCTTTTATATAGTAAATTATTCAAAAAATAATTTTTTACTGTCGCAAATTTTAATTACGCCAGGTATTGCCTTTTCTATAGTAAATTTTGCAAAAAATTATTTTTTACTGTCGCAAATTTTAATTACGCCAGGGATTGCCTTTTCTATAGTAAATTATTCAAAAAATAATTTTTTACTGTCGCAAATTTTAATTACGCCAGGGATTGCCTTTTCTATAGTAAATTTTGCAAAAAATAATTTTTTACTGTCGCAAATTTTAATTACGCCAGGGATTGCCTTTTCTATAGTAAATTATTCAAAAAATAATTGTTTAGTGTCGCAAATTTTAATTACGCCAGGGATTGCCTTTTCTATAGTAAATTATTCAAAAAATAATTTTTTACTGTCGCAAATTTTAATTACGCCAGGGATTGCCTTTTCTATAGTAAATTTTGCAAAAAATAATTTTTTACTGTCGCAAATTTTAATTACGCCAGGGATTACCTTTTTTATAGTAAATTTTGCAAAAAATAATTTTTTACTGTTGCAAATTTTAATTACGCCAGGGATTGCCTTTTCTATAGTAAATTTTGCAAAAAATAATTTTTTACTGTCGCAAATTTTAATTACGCCAGGTATTGCCTTTTCTATAGTAAATTATTCAAAAAATAATTTTTTACTGTCGCAAATTATAATTACGCCAGGGATTGCCTTTTCTATAGTAAATTATTCAAAAACTAATTGTTTAGTGTCGCAAATTTTAATTACGCCAGGGATTGCCTTTTCTATAGTAAATTATTCAAAAATTCATTTTTTACTGTCGCAAATTATAATTACGCCAGGGATTGCCTTTTCTATAGTAAATTATTCAAAAAATAATTTTTTACTGTCGCAAATTTTAATTACGCCAGGTATTGCCTTTTCTATAGTAAATTTTGCAAAAAATTATTTTTTACTGTCGCAAATTTTAATTACGCCAGGGATTGCCTTTTCTATAGTAAATTATTCAAAAAATAATTTTTTACTGTCGCAAATTTTAATTACGCCAGGGATTGCCTTTTCTATAGTAAATTTTGCAAAAAATAATTTTTTACTGTCGCAAATTTTAATTACGCCAGGGATTGCCTTTTCTATAGTAAATTATTCAAAAAATAATTTTATACTGTCGCAAATTTTAATTACGCCAGGGATTGCCTTTTCTATAGTAAATTATTCAAAAATTCATTTTTTACTGTCGCAAATTATAATTACGCCAGGGATTGCCTTTTCTATAGTAAATTATTCAAAAACTAATTGTTTAGTGTCGCAAATTTTAATTACGCCAGGTATTGCCTTTTCTATAGTAAATTTTGCAAAAAATTATTTTTTACTGTCGCAAATTTTAATTACGCCAGGGATTGCCTTTTCTATAGTAAATTATTCAAAAAATAATTTTTTACTGTCGCAAATTTTAATTACGCCAGGGATTGCCTTTTCTATAGTAAATTTTGCAAAAAATAATTTTTTACTGTCGCAAATTTTAATTACGCCAGGTATTGCCTTTTCTATAGTAAATTATTCAAAAAATAATTTTATACTGTCGCAAATTTTAATTACGCCAGGGATTGCTTTTTCTATAGTAAATTATTCAAAAATTCATTTTTTACTGTCGCAAATTATAATTACGCCAGGGATTGCCTTTTCTATAGTAAATTATTCAAAAAATAATTTTTTACTGTCGCAAATTTTAATTACGCCAGGTATTGCCTTTTCTATAGTAAATTTTGCAAAAAAATATTTTTTACTGTCGCAAATTTTAAATACGCCAGGGATTGCCTTTTCTATAGTAAATTATTCAAAAAATAATTTTTTACTGTCGCAAATTTTAATTACGCCAGGGATTGCCTTTTCTATAGTAAATTATTCAAAAATTCATTTTTTACTGTCGCAAATTATAATTACGCCAGGGATTGCCTTTTCTATAGTAAATTATTCAAAAACTAATTGTTTAGTGTCGCAAATTTTAATTACGCCAGGTATTGCCTTTTCTATAGTAAATTTTGCAAAAAATTATTTTTTACTGTCGCAAATTTTAATTACGCCAGGGATTGCCTTTTCTATAGTAAATTATTCAAAAAATAATTTTTTACTGTCGCAAATTTTAATTACGCCAGGGATTGCCTTTTCTATAGTAAATTATTCAAAAATTCATTTTTTACTGTCGCAAATTATAATTACGCCAGGGATTGCCTTTTCTATAGTAAATTATTCAAAAACTAATTGTTTAGTGTCGCAAATTTTAATTACGCCAGGGATTGCCTTTTCTATAGTAAATTATTCAAAAATTCATTTTTTACTGTCGCAAATTATAATTACGCCAGGGATTGCCTTTTCTATAGTAAATTATTCAAAAAATAATTTTTTACTGTCGCAAATTTTAATTACGCTAGGTATTGCCTTTTCTATAGTAAATTTTGCAAAAAATTATTTTTTACTGTCGCAAATTTTAATTACGCCAGGGATTGCCTTTTCTATAGTAAATTATTCAAAAAATAATTTTTTACTGTCGCAAATTTTAATTACGCCAGGGATTGCCTTTTCTATAGTAAATTTTGCAAAAAATAATTTTTTACTGTCGCAAATTTTAATTACGCCAGGGATTGCCTTTTCTATAGTAAATTATTCAAAAAATAATTGTTTAGTGTCGCAAATTTTAATTACGCCAGGGATTGCCTTTTCTATAGTAAATTATTCAAAAAATAATTTTTTACTGTCGCAAATTTTAATTACGCCAGGGATTGCCTTTTCTATAGTAAATTTTGCAAAAAATAATTTTTTACTGTCGCAAATTTTAATTACGCCAGGGATTACCTTTTTTATAGTAAATTTTGCAAAAAATTATTTTTTACTGTCGCAAATTTTAATTACGCCAGGGATTGCCTTTTCTATAGTAAATTATTCAAAAAATAATTTTTTACTGTCGCAAATTTTAATTACGCCAGGGATTGCCTTTTCTATAGTAAATTTTGCAAAAAATTATTTTTTACTGTCGCAAATTTTAATTACGCCAGGGATTGCCTTTTCTATAGTAAATTATTCAAAAAATAATTTTATACTGTCGCAAATTTTAATTACGCCAGGGATTGCCTTTTCTATAGTAAATTATTCAAAAATTCATTTTTTACTGTCGCAAATTATAATTACGCCAGGGATTGCCTTTTCTATAGTAAATTATTCAAAAACTAATTGTTTAGTGTCGCAAATTTTAATTACGCCAGGGATTGCCTTTTCTATAGTAAATTATTCAAAAACTAATTGTTTAGTGTCGCAAATTTTAATTACGCCAGGTATTGCCTTTTCTATAGTAAATTTTGCAAAAAATTATTTTTTACTGTCGCAAATTTTAATTACGCCAGGGATTGCCTTTTCTATAGTAAATTATTCAAAAAATAATTTTATACTGTCGCAAATTTTAATTACGCCAGGGATTGCCTTTTCTATAGTAAATTATTCAAAAATTCATTTTTTACTGTCGCAAATTATAATTACGCCAGGGATTGCCTTTTATATAGTAAATTATTCAAAAAATAATTTTTTACTGTCGCAAATTTTAATTACGCCAGGTATTGCCTTTTCTATAGTAAATTTTGCAAAAAATTATTTTTTACTGTCGCAAATTTTAATTACGCCAGGGATTGCTTTTTCTATAGTAAATTATTCAAAAAATAATTTTTTACTGTCGCAAATTTTAATTACGCCAGGGATTGCCTTTTCTATAGTAAATTTTGCAAAAAATAATTTTTTACTGTCGCAAATTTTAATTACGCCAGGGATTGCCTTTTCTATAGTAAATTATTCAAAAAATAATTGTTTAGTGTCGCAAATTTTAATTACGCCAGGGATTGCCTTTTCTATAGTAAATTATTCAAAAAATAATTTTTTACTGTCGCAAATTTTAATTACGCCAGGGATTGCCTTTTCTATAGTAAATTTTGCAAAAAATAATTTTTTACTGTCGCAAATTTTAATTACGCCAGGGATTACCTTTTTTATAGTAAATTTTGCAAAAAATAATTTTTTACTGTTGCAAATTTTAATTACGCCAGGGATTGCCTTTTCTATAGTAAATTTTGCAAAAAATAATTTTTTACTGTCGCAAATTTTAATTACGCCAGGTATTGCCTTTTCTATAGTAAATTTTGCAAAAAATTATTTTTTACTGTCGCAAATTTTAATTACGCCAGGGTTTGCCTTTTCTATAGTAAATTATTCAAAAAATAATTTTTTACTGTCGCAAATTTAATTACGCCAGGGATTGCCTTTTCTATAGTAAATTTTGCAAAAAATAATTTTTTACTGTCGCAAATTTTAATTACGCCAGGTATTGCCTTTTCTATAGTAAATTATTCAAAAAATAATTTTATACTGTCGCAAATTTTAATTACGCCAGGGATTGCCTTTTCTATAGTAAATTATTCAAAAATTCATTTTTTACTGTCGCAAATTATAATTACGCCAGGGATTGCCTTTTCTATAGTAAATTATTCAAAAACTAATTGTTTAGTGTCGCAAATTTTAATTACGCCAGGTATTGCCTTTTCTATAGTAAATTTTGCAAAAAATTATTTTTTACTGTCGCAAATTTTAATTACGCCAGGGATTGCCTTTTCTATAGTAAATTATTCAAAAAATAATTTTTTACTGTCGCAAATTTTAACTACGCCAGGTATTGCCTTTTCTATAGTAAATTTTGCAAAAAATTATTTTTTACTGTCGCAAATTTTAATTACGCCAGGGATTGCCTTTTCTATAGTAAATTATTCAAAAAATAATTTTATACTGTCGCAAATTTTAATTACGCCAGGGATTGCCTTTTCTATAGTAAATTATTCAAAAATTCATTTTTTACTGTCGCAAATTATAATTACGCCAGGGATTGCCTTTTCTATAGTAAATTATTCAAAAACTAATTGTTTAGTGTCGCAAATTTTAATTACGCCAGGGATTGCCTTTTCTATAGTAAATTATTCAAAAACTAATTGTTTAGTGTCGCAAATTTTAATTACGCCAGGTATTGCCTTTTCTATAGTAAATTTTGCAAAAAATTATTTTTTACTGTCGCAAATTTTAATTACGCCAGGGATTGCTTTTTCTATAGTAAATTATTCAAAAAATAATTTTATACTGTCGCAAATTTTAATTACGCCAGGGATTGCCTTTTCTATAGTAAATTATTCAAAAATTCATTTTTTACTGTCGCAAATTATAATTACGCCAGGGATTGCCTTTTCTATAGTAAATTATTCAAAAACTAATTGTTTAGTGTCGCAAATTTTAATTACGCCAGGTATTGCCTTTTCTATAGTAAATTTTGCAAAAAATTATTTTTTACTGTCGCAAATTTTAATTACGCCAGGGATTGCCTTTTCTATAGTAAATTATTCAAAAAATAATTTTTTACTGTCGCAAATTTTAATTACGCCAGGGATTGCCTTTTCTATAGTAAATTTTGCAAAAAATAATTTTTTACTGTCGCAAATTTTAATTACGCCAGGTATTGCCTTTTCTATAGTAAATTATTCAAAAAATAATTTTATACTGTCGCAAATTTTAATTACGCCAGGGATTGCCTTTTCTATAGTAAATTATTCAAAAATTCATTTTTTACTGTCGCAAATTATAATTACGCCAGGGATTGCCTTTTCTATAGTAAATTATTCAAAAACTAATTGTTTAGTGTCGCAAATTTTAATTACGCCAGGTATTGCCTTTTCTATAGTAAATTTTGCAAAAAATTATTTTTTACTGTCGCAAATTTTAATTACGCCAGGGATTGCCTTTTCTATAGTAAATTATTCAAAAAATAATTTTTTACTGTCGCAAATTTTAATTACGCCAGGGATTGCCTTTTCTATAGTAAATTATTCAAAAATTCATTTTTTACTGTCGCAAATTATAATTACGCCAGGGATTGCCTTTTCTATAGTAAATTATTCAAAAAATAATTTTTTACTGTCGCAAATTTTAATTACGCCAGGTATTGCCTTTTCTATAGTAAATTTTGCAAAAAATTATTTTTTACTGTCGCAAATTTTAAATACGCCAGGGATTGCCTTTTCTATAGTAAATTATTCAAAAAATAATTTTTTACTGTCGCAAATTTTAATTACGCCAGGGATTGCCTTTTCTATAGTAAATTATTCAAAAATTCATTTTTTACTGTCGCAAATTATAATTACGCCAGGGATTGCCTTTTCTATAGTAAATTATTCAAAAACTAATTGTTTAGTGTCGCAAATTTTAATTACGCCAGGTATTGCCTTTTCTATAGTAAATTTTGCAAAAAATTATTTTTTACTGTCGCAAATTTTAATTACGCCAGGGATTGCCTTTTCTATAGTAAATTATTCAAAAAATAATTTTTTACTGTCGCAAATTTTAATTACGCCAGGGATTGCCTTTTCTATAGTAAATTATTCAAAAATTCATTTTTTACTGCCGCAAATTATAATTACGCCAGGGATTGCCTTTTCTATAGTAAATTATTCAAAAACTAATTGTTTAGTGTCGCAAATTTTAATTACGCCAGGGATTGCCTTTTCTATAGTAAATTATTCAAAAATTCATTTTTTACTGTCGCAAATTATAATTACGCCAGGGATTGCCTTTTCTATAGTAAATTATTCAAAAAATAATTTTTTACTGTCGCAAATTTTAATTACGCCAGGTATTGCCTTTTCTATAGT
>CAWVNZ010002605.1:0-26000 GCA_963930735.1 Dioctria linearis
AATTAAAATTTGCGACAGTAAAAAATTATTTCTTGAAAAATTTACTGTAGAAAAGGCAATCCCTGGCGCAATTAAAATTTGCGATAGTAAAAAATTATATTTTGAAAAATTTACTATAGAAAAATCAATCCCTGGCGCAAATAAAATTTGCGACAGTAAAAAATTAGTTTTTGAAAAATTTACTGTAGAAAAGGCAATCCCTGGCGCAACTAAAATTTGCGACAGTAAAAAATTATTTTTTGAAAAATTTACTATAGAAAAGGCAATCCCTGGCGTAATTAAAATTTGTGACAGTAAAAAATTAGTTTTTGAATAATTTACTATAGAAAAGCCAATCCCTGGCGGATTTAAAATTTGTGACAGTAAAAAATTAATTTTTGAAAAATTTACGGTAGAAAAGGCAATCCCTGGCGTAATTAAAATTTGCGACAGTAAAAAAATTATTTTTTGAATAATTTACTATAGAAAAGGCAATCCTTGGCGGATTTAAAATTTGCGACAGTAAAAAATTAATTTTTGAAAAATTTACTATAGAAATGGCAATCCCTGGCGTATTTAAAATTTGCTACAATAAAAAATTATTTTTTGAAAAATTTACTGTAGAAAAGGCAATCCCTGGCGCAATTAAAATTTGCGACAGTAGAAAATTATTTTTTGAAAAATTTACTATAGAAAAGGCAATAGCTGGCGCAATTAAAATTTGCGACAGTAAAAAATTATTTTTTGAAAAATTTACTATAGAAAAGGCAATCCCTGGCGTAATTAAAATTTACGAGAGTAAAAAATTATTTTTTGAAAAATTTACTATAGTAGAGGCAATCCCTGAGGCAATTAAAATTTGCGACAGTATAAAATTATTTTTTGAAAAATTTACTATAGAAAAGGCAATCCCTGGCGTAATTAAAATTTGCGACAGTAAAAAATTAGTTTTTGAAAAATTTACTATAGAAAGGGCACTCCCTGGCGCAATTAAAATTTGCGACAGTAGAAAATTATTTTTTGAAAAATTTACTATAGAAAAGGCAATCCCTGCGCAATTAAAATTTGCGACAGTAGAAAATTATTTTTTGAAAAATTTACTATAGAAAAGGCAATCCCTGGCGCAATTAAAATTTGCGACAGTAGAAAATTATTTTTTGAAAAATTTACTATAGAAAAGGCAATCCCTGGCGCAATTAAAATTTGCGACAGTAAAAAATTATTTTTTGAAAAATTTACTATAGAAAAGGCAATCCCTGGAGTAATTAAAATTTGCGAGAGTAAAAAATTATTTTTTGAAAAATTTACTGTAGAAAAGGCAATTCCTGGCGCAATTAAAGTTTGCGACAGTAAAAAATTATTTTTTGAAAATTTTACTATAGGAAAGGACATCCTTGGCGCAATGAAAATTTGCGACAGTATAAAATTAATTTTTGAAAAACTTACTATAGAAAAGGCAATCCCCGGCGTAATTAAAATTTGCGACAGTAAAAAATTATTTTTTGAAAAATTTACTATAGAAAAGGCAATCCCTGGCGCAATTAAAATTTGCGACAGTAGAAAATTATTTTTTGAAAAATTTACTATAGAAAAGGCAATCCCTGGCGTATTTAAAATTTGCGACAGTATAAAATTAAATTTTGAAAATTTACTATAGAAAAGGCAATCCCTGGCGCCATTAAAATTTGCGACAGTAAAAAATTATTTTTTGAAAAATTCACTATAGAAAAGGCAATCCCTGGCGCAATTAAAATTTGCGACAGTAAAAAATTAGTTTTTGAAAAATTTACTAGAGAAAAGGCAATCCCTGGCGTAATTAAAATTTGCGACCGTAAAAAATTATTTTTTGAAAAATTTACTATAGAAAAGGCAATCCCTGGCGCAATTAAAATTTGCGACAGTAGAAAATTATTTTTTGAAAAATTTACTATAGAAAAGGCAATCCCTGGCGTATTTAAAATTTGCGACAGTATAAAATTAAATTTTGAAAATTTACTATAGAAAAGGCAATCCCTGGCGCCATTAAAATTTGCGACAGTATAAAATTAATTTTTGAAAAATTTACTATAGAAAAGGCAATCCTTGGCGGATTTAAAATTTGCGACAGTAAAAAATTAATTTTTGAAAAATTTACTATAGAAATGGCAATCCCTGGCGTATTTAAAATTTGCTACAATAAAAAATTATTTTTTGAAAAATTTACTGTAGAAAAGGCAATCCCTGGCGCAATTAAAATTTGCGACAGTAGAAAATTATTTTTTGAAAAATTTACTATAGAAAGGGCAATACCTGGCGTATTTAAAATTTGCGACAGTAAAAATTTCTTTTTGAATAATTTACTATAGAAAAGGCAATCCCAGGCGTATTTAAAATTTGCGACAGTAAAAAATTAATTTTTGAAAAATTTACTATAGAAAAGGCAATCCCTGGCGTATTTAAAATTTGCGACAGTAAAAAATTAATTTTTGAAAAATTTACTATAGAAAAGGCAATCCCTGGCGCAATTAAAATTTGCGATAGTAAAAAATTATTTTTTGAAAAATTTACTGTAGAAAAGGCAATCCCTGGCGCAATTAAAATTTGCGACAGTAGAAAATTATTTTTCGAAAAATTTACTATAGAAAAGGCAATCCCTGGCGCAATTAAAATTTGCGACAGTAAAAAATTTACTATAGAAAAGGCAAATCCCTGGCGCAATTAAAATTTGCGACTGTATAAAATTATTTTTTGAAAAATTTACTATAGAAAAGGCAATCCCTGGCGTAATTAAAATTTGCGACAGTAGAAAATTATTTTTCGAAAATTTACTATAGAAAAGGCAATCCCTGGCGCAATTAAAATTTGCGACAGTAAAAAATTTACTATAGAAAAGGCAATCCCTGGCGCAATTAAAATTTGCGACTGTATAAAATTATTTTTGAAAAATTTACTATAGAAAAGGCAATCCCTGGCGTAATTAAAATTTGCGACAGTAAAAAAATTAGTTTTAGAAAAATTTACGATAGAAAAGGCAATGCCTGGCGCAATTAAAATTTGCGACAGTAGAAAATTATTTTTCGAAAAATTTACTATAGAAAAGGCAATCCCTGGCGCAATTAAAAGTTGCGACAGTAAAAAATTATTTTTTGAAAAATTTACTATAGAAAGGGCACTCCCTGGCGCAATTAAAATTTGCGACAGTAGAAAATTATTTTTTCAAAAATTTACTATACAGAAGGCAATCCCTGGCGCAATTAAAATTTGCGACAGTAGAAAATTATTTTTTGAAAAATTTACTATAGAAAAGGCAATCCCTGGCGCAATTAAAATTTGCGACAGTATAAAATTAGTTTTTGAAAAAATTACTATAGAAAAGGCAATCCCTGGCGCAATTCAAATTTGCGACAGTAGAAAATTATTTTTTGAAAAACTTACTATAGAGAAGGCAATCCCTGGCGCAATTAAAATTTGCGACAGTAGAAAATTATTTTTGAAAAATTTACTATAGAAAAGGCAATCCCTGGCGCAATTAAAATTTGCGACCGTAAAAAATTTATTTTTTGAAAAATTTACTATAGAAAAGGCAATCCCTGGCGCAATTAAATTTGCGACAGTAGAAAATTATTTTTGAAAAATTACTATAGAAAAGGCAATCCCTGGCGCAATTAAAATTTGCGACAGTAAAAATTATTTTTTGAAAAATTTACTATAGAAAAGGCAATCTCTGGCGCAATTAAAATTTGCGACAGTATAAAATTAGTTTTTTAAAAATTTACTATAGAAAAGGCAATCCCTGGCGGATTTAAAATTTGCGACAGTAAAAAATTAATTTTTGAAAAATTTACTGTAGAAAAGGCAATCCCTGGCGCAATTAAAATTTGCGACAGTAGAAAATTATTTTTCGAAAAATTTGCTATAGAAAAGGCAATCCCTGGCGCAATTAAAAGTTGCGACAGTAAAAAATTATTATTTGAAAAATTTACTATAGAAAAGGCAATCCCTGGCGCAATTAAAATTTGCGACAGTATAAAATTAGTTTTTGAAAAAATTACTATAGAAAAGGCAATCCCTGGCGCAATTCAAATTTGCGACAGTAGAAAATTATTTTTTGAAAAATTTACTATAGAGAAGGCAATCCCTGGCGCAATTAAAATTTGCGACAGTAGAAAATTATTTTTTGAAAAATTTACTATAGAAAAGGCAATCCCTGGCGCAATTAAAATTTGCGACAGTAAAAAATTATTTTTTTGAAAAATTTACTATAGAAAAGGCAATCCCTGGCGCAATTAAAATTTGCGACAGTAGAAAATTATTTTTTGAAAAATTTACTATAGAAAAGGCAATCCCTGGCGCAATTAAAATTTGCGACAGTAAAAAATTATTTTGAAAAAATTACTATAGAAAAGGCAATCCCTGGCGCAATTAAAATTTGCGACAGTATAAAATTAGTTTTTTAAAAATTTACTATAGAAAAGGCAATCCCTGGCGCAATTAAAATTTGCGACAGCAGAAATTTATCTTTTGAAAAATTTAATATAGAAAAGGCAATCCCTGGCGCAATTAAAATTTGCGACAGTAGAAAATTATTTTTTGAAAATTTACTATAGAAAAGGCAATCCCTGGCGCAATTAAAATTTGTGACAGTAAAAAAATTATTTTTTGAAAAATTTACTATAGTCAAGGCAATCCTGACGCAATTAAAATTTGCGACAGTATAAATTAATTTTTTGAAAAATTTACTATAGAAAAGGCTATCCCTGGCGTAATTAAAATTTGCGACAGTAAAAAATTAGTTTTTGAAAAATTTACTATAGAAAGGGCACTCCCTGGCGCAATTAAAATTTGCGACAGTAGAAAATTATTTTTGTGAAAAATTTACTAAAGAAAAGGCAATCCCTGGCGTAATTAAAATTTGCGACAATTAAAAATTATTTTTTGAATAATTTACTATAGAAAAGTAAAAAATTAATTTTCGGAAAATTTACTGTAGAAAAGGCAATCCCTGGCGCAATTAAAATTTGCGACAGTAAAAAATTATTTTTGCAAAATTTACTATAGAATAGGCAATCCCTGGCGTATTTAAAATTTGCGACAGTAAAAAATTATTTTTTGAAAAATTTACTGTAGAAAAGGCAATCCCTGGCGCAATTAAAATTTGCGACAGTACAAAATAATTTTTTGAAAAATTTACTATAGAAAAGGGCAATCCCTGGCGTATTTAAAATGTGCGACAGTAAAAAATTATTTTTTGAATAATTTACTATAGAAAAGGCAATCCCTGGCGTAATTAAAATTTGCGACTGTAAAAAATTAGTTTTTGAAAAATTTACTATAGAAAAAGCAATCCCTGGCGCAATTAAAATTTGCGACAGTAAAAAATTATTTTTTAAAAATTTACTATAGAAAAGGCAATCCCTGGCGCAATTAAAATTTGCGACAGTATAAAATTAAATTTTGAAAAATTTACTATAGAAAAGGCAATCCCCGGCGCAATTAAAATTTGCGACAGTACAAAATTACATTTTGAAAAATTTACTATAGAAAAGGCAATCCCTGGCGTAATTAAAATTTGCGACAGTAAAAAATTATTTTTTGAAAAATTTACTATCGAAAAGGCAATCCCTGGCGCAATTAAAATTTGCAACAGTATAAAATTAATTTTTGAAAAATTTACTATAGAAAAGGCAATCCCCGGCGTAATTAAAATTTGCGACAGTAAAAAATTATTTTTTGAAAAATTTACTGTAGAAAAGGCAATCCCTGGCGCAATTAAAATTTGCGACAGTAGAAAATTATTTTTTGAAAAATTTACTATAGAAAAGGCAATCCATGGCGCAACTAAAATTTGCGACAGTATAAAATTAAATTTTGAAAAATTTACTATAGAAAAGGCAATCTTTGGCGTATTTAAAACTTGCGACAGTAAAAAATTAATTTTTGAAAAATTTACTATAGAAAAGGCAATCCCTGGCGTAATTAAAATTTGCGACAGTAAAAAATTATTTTTTGAAAAATTTACTGTAGAAAAGGCAATCCCTGGCGCAATTAAAATTTGCGACAGTAAAAAATAATTTTTTGAAAAATTTACTATAGGAAAAGGCAATCCCCTGGCGGATTTAAAATTTGCGACAGTAAAAAATTAATTTTTGGAAAATTTACTATAGAAAAGGCAATCCCTGGCGTAATTAAAATTTGCGACAGTAAAAAATTATTTTTTGAAAAATTTACTGAAGAAAAGGCAATCCCTGGCGCAATTAAAATTTGCGACAATAGAAAATTAATTGTTGAAAAATTTACTGTAGAAAAATTTGAAAAATTTACTATAGAGAAGGCAAATCCCTGGCGCAATTAAAATTTGCGACAGTAGAAAATTATTTTTTGAAAAATTTACTATAGAAAAGGCAATCCCTGGCGCAATTAAAATTTGCGACAGTAAAAAATTATTTTTTGAAAAATTTACTATAGAAAAGGCAATCCCTGGCGCAATTAAAATTTGCGACAGTAGAAAATTATTTTTTGAAAATTTACTATAGAAAAGGCAATCATTGGACCAATTCAAATTTGCGACAGTATAAAATTAAATTTTGAAAAATTTACTATAGAAAAGGCCATCCCTGGCGTAATTAAAATTTTCGACAGTAAAAAATTATTTTTTGAATAATTTACTATAGAAAAGTCAATCCCTGGCGTAATTAAAATTTTCGACAGTAAAAAATTAGTTTTTGAAAAATTTACTATAGAAAAGGCAATCCCTGGCGTAATTAAAATTTGCGACAGTAGAAAATTATTTTTTGAAAAATTTACTATAGAAAAGGCAATACCTGGCGTAATTAAAATTTGCGACAGTAAAAAATTATTTTTTTGAAAAATTTACTATAGAAAAGGCAATCCCTGGCGGATTTAAAATTTGCGACAGTAAAAAATTAATTTTTGAAAAATTTGCTATAGAAAAGGCAATCACTGGCGTAATTAAAATTTGCGACAGTAAAAATTATTTTTTGAAAAATTTACTGAAGAAAAGGCAATCCCTGGCGCAATTAAAATTTCCGACAATAGAAAATTATTTTTTGAAAAATTTACTATAGAGAAGGCAATCCCTGGCGCAATTAAAATTTGCGACAGTATAAAATTAAATTTTGAAAAATTTACTATAGAAAACAATCCCTGGCGTAATTAAAATTTGCGTCAGTAAAAAATTATTTTTTGAAAAATTTACTGTAGAAAAGGCAATCCCTGGCGCAATTAAAATTTGCGACAGTAGAAAATTATTTTTTGAAAAATTTACTATAGAAAAGGCAATCCCTGGTGCAATTAAAATTTGCGACATTATAAAATTAAATTTTGAAAAATTTACTATAGCAAAGGCAATCCCTGGCGTAATTAAAATTTGCGACAGTAGAAAATTATTTTTTGAAAAATTTACTGTAGAAAAGGCTATCGCTGGCGTATTTAAAATTTGCGACAGTAAAAAATTAATTTGTGAAAAATTTACTAAAGAAAAGGTAATTCTTGGCGCAATTAAAATTTGCGACAGTAAAAAATTATTTTTTGAAAAATTTACTGTAGAAAAGGCAATCCCTGGCGCAATTAAAATTTCCGACAGTATAAAATTAATTTTTGAAAAATTTACTATAAAAAGGCAACCCCTGGCGCAATTAAAATTTGCGACAGTAAAAAATTATTTTTTGAAATATTTCCTATAGAAAAGGCAATTCCTGGCGTAATTAAAATTTGCGACAGTAAAAAATTAGTTTTTGAATAATTTACTATAGAAAAGGCAATCCCTGGCGCAATTAAAATTTGCCACAGTATAAAATTAAATTTTGAAAAATTTACTATAGAAAAGGCAATCCCTGGCGTAATAAAAATTTGCGACAGTAAAAAATTATTTTTTGAATAATTTACTATAGAAAAGGCAATCCCTGGCGTAATTAAAATTTTCGACAGTAAAAAATTATTTTTTGAATAATTTACTATAGAAAAGGCAATCCCGGGCGTAATTAAAATTTTCGACAGTAAAAAATTAGTTTTTGAAAAATTTACTATAGAAAAGGCAATCACTGGCGTAATTAAAATTTGCGACAGTAGAAAATTATTTTTTGCAAAATTTAATATAAAAAAGGCAATCCCTGGCGTAATTAAAATTTGCGACAGTAAAAAATTAATTTTTGAAAAATTTACTGTAGAAAAGGCAATCCCTGGCGTAATTAAAATTTGCGACAGTAAAAAATTATTTTTTGAAAAATTTACTATAGAAAAGGCAATCCCTGGCGGATTTAAAATTTGCGACAGTAAAAAATTAATTTTTGAAAAATTTACTATAGAAAAGGCAATCACTGGCGTAATTAAAATTTGCGACAGTAAAAATTATTTTTTGAAAAATTTACTGAAGAAAAGGCAATCCCTGGCGCAATTAAAATTTGCGACAATAGAAAATTATTTTTTGAAAAATTTACTATAGAAAAGGCAATCCCTGGCGGAATTAAAATTTGCGACAGTATAAAATTAAATTTTGAAAAATTTACTATAGAAAAGGCAATCCCTGGCGTAATTAAAATTTGCGACAGTAGAAAATTATTTTTTGAAAAATTTACTTTAGAAAAGGCAATCCCTGGCGCAATTAAAATTTGCGACAGTATAAAATTAAATTTTGAAAAATTTACTATAGAAAAGGCAATCCCTGGCGTAATTAAAATTTGCGACAGTAAAAACTTATTTTTTGAAAAATTTACTATAGAAAAGGCAATCCCTGGCGTATTTAAAATTTGCGACAGTAAAAAATTAATTTTTGAAAAATTTACTATAGAAAAGGCAATCCCTGGCGTAATTAAAATTTGCGACAATAAAAAATTATTTTTTGAAAAATTTACTGTAGGAAAGGCAATCCCGGGCGCAATTAAAATTTGCGACAGTATAAAATTAAATTTTGAAAAATTTACTATAGAAAAGGCAAACCCTGGCGTAATTAAAATTTGCGACAGTAGAAAATTATTTTTTGAAAAATTTAATATAGAAAAGGCAATCCCTGGCGCAATTAAAATTTGCGACATTATAAAATTAAATTTTGAAAAATTTACTGTAGAACAGGCAATCCCTGGCGTAATTAAAATTTGCGACAGTAGAAAATTATTTTTTGAAGAATTAACTATAGAAAAGGCAATCCCTGGCACTATTAAAATTTGCGACAGTAAAAAATTTTTTTTGAATAATTTACTATAGAAAAGGCAATACCTGGCGTAATTAAAATTTTCGACAGTAAAAAATTAGTTCTTGAAAAATTTACTATAGAAATGGCAATCCCTGGCGCAATTAAAATTTGCGACAGTAAAAAATTATTCTTTGAATAATTTACTATAGAAAAGGCAATCCCTGGCGTAATTAAAATTTTCGACAGTAAAAAATTAGTTTTGGAAAAATTTACTATAGAAAAGGCAATCCCTGGCGCAATTAAAATTTGCGACAGTATAAAATTAAATTTTGAAAAATTTACTATAGAAAAGGCAATCCCTGGCGTAATTAAAATTTGCGACAGTAGACAATTATTTTTTGTAAAATTTACTGTAGAAAAGGCAATCCCTGGCGTATTTAAAATTTGCGACAGTAAAAAATTAATTTGTGAAAAATTTACTACAGAAAATGTAATTCCTGGTGCAATTAAAATTTGCGACAGTAAAACATTATTTTTTGAAAAATTTACTGTAGAAAAGGCAATCCCTGGCGCAATTAAAATTTGCGACAGTATAAAATTAATTTTTGAAAAATTTACTATAGAAAAGGCAATCCCAGGCGCAATTAAAATTTGCGACAGTAAAAAATTATTTTTTGAAAAATTTACTAGAGAAAAGGCAATCCCTGGCTTAATTAAAATTTGCGACAGTAAAAAATTAGTTTCTGAATAATTTTCTATATAAAAGGCAATCCCTGGCGCAATTAAAATTTGCGACAGTATAAAATTAAATTTGGAAAAATTTACTATAGAAAAGGCAATCCCTGGCGTAATTAAAATTTGCGACACTAGAAAATTATTTTTTGAATAATTTACTGTAGAAAAGGCAATACCTGGCGTAATTAAAATTTACGACAGTAAAAAATTATATTTTGCAAAATTTACTGTAGAAAAGGCAATCCCTGGCGCAATTAAAATTTGCGACAGTAGAAAATTATTTTTTGAAAAATTTACTATAGAAAAGGCAATCCCTGGCGTAATTAAAATTTGCGACAGTAAAAAATTATTTTTTGCAAAATTTACTGTAGAAAAGGTAATCCCGGCGCAATTAAAATTTGCGACAGTAGAAAATTATTTTTTGAAAAATTTACTATAGAAAAGGCAATCTCTGGCGCAATTAAAATTTGCAACAGTATAAAATTAAATTTTGAAAATTTACTATAAAAAAGGCAATCCCTGGCGTAATTAAAATTTGCGACAGTAAAAAATTATTTTTAAAAATTTACTATAGAAATGGCAATCCCTGGTGCAATTAAAATTTGCTACAGTATAAAATTAAATTTTGAAAAATTTACTGTAGAAAAGGCAATCCCTGCCGTAATTAAAATTTTGCGACAGTATAAAATTATTTTTGAAAAATTTACTGTAGAAAAGGCAATCCCTGGCGCAATTAAAATTTGCGACAGTAAAAAAATTATTTTTTTGCAAACTTTACTATTGAAAGGGCAATCCCTGGCGCAATTAAAATTTGCGACAGTAAAAAATTTATTTGTGAAAAATTTACTATAGAAATGGCAATCCCTGGCGCAATTAAAATTTGCGACAGTAAAAAATTATTTTTTGAAAAATTTACTATAGAAAAGGCAATCCCTGGCGCAATTAAAATTTGCGACAGTATAAAATTAAATTTGAAAAATTTACTATAGAAAAGGCAATCCCTGTCGTAATTAAAATTTGCGACAGTAGAAAATTATTTTTTGAAAAATTTACTGTAGAAAAGACAATCCCTGGCGTATTTAAAATTTGCGACAGTAAAATATTAATTTGTGAAAAATTTACTATAGAAAAGGTAATTCCTGGCGCAATTAAAATTTGCGACAGTATAAAATTAATTTTTGAAAAATTTACTATAGAAAAGGCAATCCCTGGCGCAATTAAAATTTGCAACAGCATAAATTAAATTTTGAAAAATTTACTATAAAAAAGGCAATCCCTGGCGTAATTAAAATTTGCGACAGTAAAAAATTATTTTTTGAAAAATTTACTATAGAAAAGGCAATCCCTGGCGCAATTAAAATTTGCTACAATATAAAATTAAATTTTGGAAAATTTACTGTAGAAAAGGCAATCCCTGGCGTAATTAAAATTTGCGACAGTATAAAATTATTTTTTGAAAAATTTACTGTAGAAAAGGCAATCCCTGGCGCAATTAAAATTTGCGACAGTAAAAAATTATTTTTTTGCAAAATTTACTATAGAAAGGGCAATCCCTGGCGCAATTAAAATTTGCGACAGTAAAAAATTAATTTGTGAAACATTTACTATAGAAATGGCAATCCCTGGCGTATTTAAAATTTGCGACAGTAAAAAATTAATTTGTGAAAAATTTACTATAGAAAAGGTAATTCCTGGCGCAATTAAAATTTGCGACAGTAGAAAATTATTTTTTGAAAAATTTACTATAGAAAAGGCAATCCCTGGCGTAATTAAAATTTGCGACAGTAAAAAATTATTTTTTGCAAAATTTACTGTAGAAAAGGTAATCCCGGCGCAATTAAAATTTGCGACAGTAGAAAATTATTTTTTGAAAAATTTACTATAGAAAAGGCAATCTCTGGCGCAATTAAAATTTGCAACAGTATAAAATTAAATTTTGAAAAATTTACTATAAAAAAGGCAATCCCTGGCGTAATTAAAATTTGCGACAGTAAAAAAATTATTTTTTAAAAATTTACCATAGAAAAGGCAATCCCTGGTGCAATTAAAATTTGCTACAGTATAAAATTAAATTTTGAAAAATTTACTGTAGAAAAGGCAATCCCTGGCGTAATTAAAATTTGCGACAGTATAAAATTATTTTTTGAAAAATTTACTGTAGAAAAGGCAATCCCTGGCGCAATTAAAATTTGCGACAGTAAAAAATTATTTTTTTGCAAACTTTACTATTGAAAGGGCAATCCCTGGCGCAATTAAAATTTGCGACAGTAAAAAATTTATTTGTGAAAAATTTACTATAGAAATGGCAATCCCTGGCGCAATTAAAATTTGCGACAGTAAAAAATTATTTTTTGAAAAATTTACTATAGAAAAGGCATTCCCTGGCGCAATTAAAATTTGCGACAGTATAAAATTAAATTTTGAAAAATTTACTATAGAAAAGGCAATCCCTGTCGTAATTAAAATTTGCGACAGTAGAAAATTATTTTTTGAAAAATTTACTGTAGAAAAGACAATCCCTGGCGTATTTAAAATTTGCGACAGTAAAATATTAATTTGTGAAAAATTTACTATAGAAAAGGTAATTCCTGGCGCAATTAAAATTTGCGACAGTACAAAATTAATTTTTGAAAAATTTACTATAGAAAAGGCAATCCCTGGCGCAATTAAAATTTGCAACAGCATAAAATTAAATTTTGAAAAATTTACTATAAAAAAGGCAATCCCTGGCGTAATTAAAATTTGCGACAGTAAAAAATTATTTTTTGAAAAATTTACTATAGAAAAGGCAATCCCTGGCGCAATTAAAATTTGCTACAATATAAAATTAAATTTTGGAAAATTTACTGTAGAAAAGGCAATCCCTGGCGTAATTAAAATTTGCGACAGTATAAAATTATTTTTTGAAAAATTTACTGTAGAAAAGGCAATCCCTGGCGCAATTAAAATTTGCGACAGTAAAAAATTATTTTTTTGCAAAATTTACTATAGAAAGGGCAATCCCTGGCGCAATTAAAATTTGCGACAGTAAAAAATTAATTTGTGAAACATTTACTATAGAAATGGCAATCCCTGGCGCAATTAAAATTTGCGACAGTAAAAAATTATTTTTTGAAAAATTTACTATAGAAAAGGCTATCCCTGGCGCAATTAAAATTTGCGACAGTATAAAATTAAATTTTGAAAAATTTACTATAGAAAAGGCAATCCCTGTCGTAATTAAAATTTGCGACAATAGAAAATTATTTTTTGAAAAATTTACTGTAGAAAAGACAATCCCTGGCGTATTTAAAATTTGCGACAGTAAAAAATTAATTTGTGAAAAATTTACTATAGAAAAGGTAATTCCTGGCGCAATTAAAATTTGCGACAGTATAAAATTAATTTTTGAAAAATTTACTATAGAAAAGGCAATCCCTGGCGTATTTAAAATTTGCGTCAGTAAAAAATTAATTTGTGAAAAATTTACTATAGAAAAGGCAATCCCTGGCGCAATTAAAATTTGCGACAGTATAAAATTAAATTTTGAAAAATTTACTATAGAAAAGGCAATCCCTGTCGTAATTAAAATTTGCGACAGTAGAAAATTATTTTTTGAAAAATTTACTGTAGAAAAGACAATCCCTGGCGTATTTAAAATTTGCGACAGTAAAAAGTTAATTTGTGAAAAATTTACTATAGAAAAGGTAATTGCTGGCGCAATTAAAATTTGCGACAGTATAAAATTAATTTTTGAAAAATTTACTATAGAAAAGGCAATCCCTGGCGCAATTAAAATTTGCGACAGTAAAAAATTATTTTTTAAAAAATTTACTATAGAAAAGTCCCTGGCGTAATTAAAATTTGCGACAGTAAAAAATTAGTTTTTGAATAATTTACTATAGAAAAGGCAATCCCTGGCGCAATTAAAATTTGCGACAGTAGAAAATTATTTTCTGAAAAAGTTACTATAGAAAAGGCAATCCCTGGCGTAATTAAAATTTGTGACAGTAAAAAATTATTTTTTGCAAAATTTACTGTAGAAAAGGCAATCCCTGGCGCAATTAAAATTTGCGACAGTAGAAAATAATTTTTTGAAAAATTTACTATAGAAAAGGCAATCCCTGGTGTAATTAAAATTTGCGAGAGTAAAAAATTATTTTTTGCAAAATTACTGTAGAAAAGGCAATCCCTGGCGTAATTAAAATTTGCGACAGTAAAAAATTATGTTTTAAAAAAATTAACTATAGAAAAGGCAATGCCTGGCGCAATTAAAATTTGCGACAGTAAAAAATTATTTTTTAAAAAATTTACTATAGAAAAGTCAATCCCTGGCGTAATTAAAATTTGCGACACTAGAAAATTATTTTTTGAATAATTTACTGTAGAAAAGCAATCCCTGGCGTAATTAAAATTTGCGACAGTAAAAAATTATTTTTTGCAAAATTTACTGTAGAAAAGGCAATCCCTGGCGCAATTAAAATTTGCGACAGTAGAAAATAATTTTTTGAAAAATTTACTATAGAAAAGGCAATCCCTGGCGCAATTAAAATTTGCGACAGTAAAAAATTATTTTTTAAAAAATTTACTATAGAAAAGTCAATCCCTGGCGTAATTAAAATTTGCGACACTAGAAAATTATTTTTGAATAATTTACTGTAGAAAAGGCAATCCCTGGCCGTAATTAAAATTTGCGACAGTAAAAAATTATTTTTTGCAAAATTTACTGTAGAAAAGGCAATCCCTGGCGCAATTAAAATTTGCGACAGTAGAAAATAATTTTTTGAAAAATTTACTATAGAAAAGGCAATCCTGGCGCAATTAAAATTTGCGACAGTAAAAAATTATTTTTTAAAAAATTTACTATAGAAAAGTCAATCCCTGGCGTAATTAAAATTTGCAACAGTAAAAAATTAGTTTTTGAATAATTTACTATAGAAAAGGCAATCCCTGGCGCAATTAAAATTTGCGACAGTAGAAAATTATTTTTTAAAAAAGTTACTATAGAAAAGGCAATCCCTGGCGTAATTAAAATTTGCGACAGTAAAAAATTATTTTTTGCAAAATTTACTGTAGAAAAGGCAATCCCTTGCGCAATTAAAATTTGCGACAGTAGAAAAATATTTTTGAAAAATTTACTATAGAAAAGGCAATCCCTGGCGCAATTAAAATTTGCAACAGTATAAAATTAAATTTTGAAAAATTTACTATAGAAAAGGCAAATCCCTGGCGTAATTAAATTTGCGACAGTAAAAAATTATTTTTTGAAAAATTTACTATAGAAAAGGCAATCCCTGGCGCAATTAAAATTTGCTACAATATAAAATTAAATTTTGAAAAATTTACTGTAGAAAAGGCAATCCCTGGCGTAATTAAAATTTGCGACAGTTATAAAAATTATTTTTTGAAAAATTTACTGTAGAAAAGGCAATCCCTGGCGCAATTAAAAATTTGCGACAGTAAAAAATTATTTTTTTGCAAAATTTACTATAGAAAGGGCAATACCTGGCGCAATTAAAATTTGCGACAGTAAAAAATTAATTTGTGAAAAATTTACTATAGGAAATGGCAATCCCTGGCGCAATTAAAATTTGCGACAGTAAAAAATTATTTTTTGAAAAATTTACTATAGAAAAGGCAATCCCTGGCGCAATTAAAATTTGGGACAGTATAAAATTAAATTTTGAAAAATTTACTATAGAAAAGGCAATCCCTGTCGTAATTAAAATTTGCGACAGTAGAAAATTATTTTTTGAAAAATTTACTGTATGAAAAGACAATCCCTGGCGTATTTAAAATTTGCGACAGTAAAAAATTAATTTGTGAAAAATTTACTATAGAAAAGGTATTCCCGGCGCAATTAAATTTTGCGACAGTATAAAATTAATTTTGAAAAATTTACTATAGAAAAGGCAATCCCTGGCGTATTTAAAATTTGCGACAGTAAAAAATTAATTTGTGAAAAATTTACTATAGAAAAGGCAATCCCTGGCGCAATTCAAATTTGCGACAGTATAAATTAAATTTTGAAAAATTTACTATAGAAAAGGCTAATCCCCTGTCGTAATTAAAATTTGCGACAGTAGAAAATTATTTTTTGAAAAATTTACTGTAGAAAAAACAATCCCTGGCGTATTTAAAATTTGCGACAGTAAAAAATTAATTTGTGAAAAATTTACTATAGAAAAGGTAATTGCTGGCGCAATTAAAATTTGCCACAGTATAAAATTAATTTTTGAAAAATTTACTATAGAAAAGGCAATCCCTGGCGCAATTAAAATTTGCGACAGTAAAAAAATTATTTTTTAAAAAATTTACTATAGAAAAGTCAATCCCTGGCGTAATTAAAATTTGCAACAGTAAAAAATTAGTTTTTGAATAATTTACTATAGAAAAGGCAATCCCTGGCGCAATTAAAATTTGCGACAGTAGAAAATTATTTTTTAAAAAAGTTACTATAGAAAAGGCAATCCCTGGGCGTAATTAAAATTTGCGACAGTAAAAAATTATTTTTTGCAAAATTTACTGTAGAAAAGGCAATCCCTTGCGCAATTAAAATTTGCGACAGTAGAAAAATATTTTTTGAAAAATTTACTATAGAAAAGGCAATCCCTGGCGCAATTAAAATTTGCGACAGTAAAAATTATTTTTTTGCAAATTACTATAGAAAGGGCAATACCTGGCGCAATTAAAATTTGCGACAGTAAAAAAATTAATTTGTGAAAAATTTACTATAGAAATGGCAATCCCTGGCGCAATTAAATTTGCGACAGTAAAAAATTATTTTTTGAAAAATTTACTATAGAAAAGGCAATCCCTGGCGCAATTAAAATTTGGGACAGTATAAAATTAAATTTTGAAAAATTTACTATAGAAAAGGCAATCCTGTCGTAATTAAAATTTGCGACAGTAGAAAATTATTTTTTGAAAAATTTACTGTAGAAAAGACAATCCCTGGCGTATTTAAAATTTGCGACAGTAAAAAATTAATTTGTGAAAATTTACTATAGAAAAGGTAATTCCCGGCGCAATTAAATTTTGCGGACAGTATAAAATTAATTTTTGAAAATTTACTATAGAAAAGGCAATCCCTGGCGTATTTAAAATTTGCGACAGTAAAAAAATTAATTTGTGAAAAAATTTACTATAGAAAAGGCAATCCCTGGCGCAATTAAAATTTGCGACAGTATAAAATTAAATTTTGAAAAATTTACTATAGAAAAGGCAATCCCTGTCGTAATTAAAATTTGCGACAGTAGAAAATTATTTTTTGAAAAATTTACTGTAGAAAAGACAATCCCTGGCGTATGTATTAAATTTGCCGACAGTAAAAAATTAATTTGTGAAAAATTTACTATAGAAAAGGTAATTGCTGGCGCAATTAAAATTTGCGACAGTATAAAATTAATTTTTGAAAAATTTACTATAGAAAAGGCAATCCCTGGCGCAATTAAAATTTGCGACAGTAAAAAAATTATTTTTTAAAAAATTTACTATAGAAAAGTCAATCCCTGGCGTAATTAAAATTTGCGACAGTAAAAAATTAGTTTTTGAATAATTTACTATAGAAAAGGCAATCCCTGGCGCAATTAAAATTTGCGACAGTAGAAAATTATTTTTTGAAAAAGTTACTATAGAAAAGGCAATCCCTGGCGTAATTAAAATTTGCGACAGTAAAAAATAATTTTTTGCAAAATTTACTGTAGAAAAGGTAATCCCTGGCGCAATTAAAATTTGCGACAGTAGAAAAATATTTTTTGAAAAATTTATTATAGAAAAGGCAATCCCTGGCGCAATTAAAATTTGCAACAGTATAAAATTAAATTTTGAAAAATTTACTATAGAAAAGGCAATCCCTGGCGTAATTAAAATTTGCGACAGTAAAAAATTATTTTTTTTAAAAATTTACTATAGAAAAGGCAATCCCTGGCGCAATTAAAATTTGCAACAGTATAAAATTAAATTTTGAAAAATTTACTATAAAAAAGGCAATCCCTGGCGTAATTAAAATTTGCGACAGTAAAAAATTATTTTTTGAAAAATTTACTATAGAAAAGGAAATCCCTGGCGCAATTAAAATTTGCTACAGTATAAAATTAATTTTGAAAAATTTACTGTAGAAAAGGCAATCCCTAGCGTAATTAAAATTTGCGACAGTATAAAATTATTTTTTGAAAAATTTACTGTAGAAAAGGCAATCCCGGGCGCAATTAAAATTTGCGACAGTAAAAAATTATTTTTTTGCAAAATTTACTATAGAAAGGGCAATCCCTGGCGCAATTAAAATTTGCGACAGTAAAAAATTAATTTGTGAAAAATTTACTATAGAAATGGCAATGCCTGGCGCAATTAAAATTTGCGACAGTAAAAAATTATTTTTTGAAAAATTTACTATAGAAAAGGCAATCCCTGGCGCAATTAAAATTTGCGACAGTATAAAATTAAATTTTGAAAAATTTACTATAGAAAAGGCAATCCCTGTCGTAATTAAAATTTGCGACAGTAGAAAATTATTTTTTCAAAAATTTACTGTAGAAAAGACAATGCCTGGCGTATTTAAAATTTGCGACAGTAAAAAATTAATTTGTGAAAAATTTACTATAGAAAAGGTAATTCCTGGCGCAATTAAAATTTGCGACAGTATAAAATTAATTTTTGAAAAATTTACGATAGAAAAGGCAATCCCTGGCGTATTTAAAATTTGCGACAGTAAAAAATTAATTTGTGAAAAATTTACTATAGAAAAGGCAATCCCTGGCGCAATTAAAATTTGCGACAGTATAAAATTAAATTTTGAAAAATTTACTATAGAAAAGGCAATCCCTGTCGTAATTAAAATTTGCGACAGTAGAAAATTATTTTTTGAAAAATTTACTGTAGAAGAGACAATCCCTGGCGTATTTAAAATTTGCGACAGTAAAAAATTAATTTGTGAAAAATTTACTATAGAAAAGGTAATTGCTGGCGCAATTAAAATTTGCGACAGTATAAAATTAATTTTTGAAAAATTTACTATAGAAAAGGCAATCCCTGGCGCAATTAAAATTTGCGACAGTAAAAAATTATTTTTTAAAAAATTTACTATAGAAAAGTCAATCCCTGGCGTAATTAAAATTTGCGACAGTAAAAAATTAGTTTTTGAATAATTTACTATAGAAAAGGCAATCCCTGGCGCAATTAAAATTTGCGACAGTAGAAAATTATTTTTTGAAAAAGTTACTATAGAAAAGGCAATCCCTGGCGCAATTAAAATTTGCAACAGTATAAAATTAAATTTTTAAAAATTTACTATAGAAAAGGCAATCCCTGGCGCAATTAAAATTTGAAACAGTATAAAATTAAATTTTGAAAAATTTACTATAAAAAAGGCAATCCCTGGCGTAATTAAAATTTGCGACAGTAAAAAATTATTTTTTGAAAAATTTACTATAGAAAAGGAAATCCCTGGCGCAATTAAAATTTGCTACAGTATAAAATTAAATTTTGAAAAATTTACTGTAGAAAAGGCAATCCCTGGCGTAATTAAAATTTGCGACAGTATAAAATTATTTTTTGAAAAATTTACTGTAGAAAAGGCAATCCCGGGCGCAATTAAAATTTGCGACAGTAAAAAATTATTTTTTTGCAAAATTTACTATAGAAAGGGCAATCCCTGGCGCAATTAAAATTTGCGACAGTAAAAAATTAATTTGTGAAAAATTTACTATAGAAATGGCAATCCCTGGCGCAATTAAAATTTGCGACAGTAAAAAATTATTTTTTGAAAAATTTACTATAGAAAAGGCAATCCCTGGCTCAATTAAAATTTGCGACAGTATAAAATTAAATTTTGAAAAATTTACTATAGAAAAGGCAATCCCTGTCGTAATTAAAATTTGCGACAGTAGAAAATTATTTTTTGAAAAATTTACTGTAGAAAAGACAATCCCTGGCGTATTTAAAATTTGCGACAGTAAAAAATTAATTTGTGAAAAATTTACTATAGAAAAGGTAATTCCTGGCGCAATTAAAATTTGCGACAGTATAAAATTAATTTTTGAAAAATTTACTATAGAAAAGGCAATCCCTGGCGCAATTAAAATTTGCGACAGTAAAAAATTATTTTTTAAAAAATTTACTATAGAAAAGTCAATCCCTGGCGTAATTAAAATTTGCGACAGTAAAAAATTAGTTTTTGAATAATTTACTATAGAAAAGGCAATCCCTGGCGCAATTAAAATTTGCGACAGTAGAAAATTATTTTTTGAAAAAGTTACTATAGAAAAGGCAATCCCTGGCGTAATTAAAATTTGCGACAGTAAAAAATTATTTTTTGCAAAATTTACTGTAGAAAAGGCAATCCCTGGCGTAATTAAAATTTGCGACAGTATAAAATTATTTTTTGAAAAATTTACTGTAGAAAAGGCAATCCCGGGCGCAATTAAAATTTGCGACAGTAAAATATTATTTTTTTGCAAAATTTACTATAGAAAGGGCAATCCCTGGCGCAATTAAAATTTGCGACAGTAAAAAATTAATTTGTGAAAAATTTACTATAGAAATGGCAATCCCTGGCGCAATTAAAATTTGCGACAGTAAAAAATTATTTTTTGAAAAATTTACTATAGAAAAGGCAATCCCTGGCGCAATTAAAATTTGCGACAGTATAAAATTAAATTTTGAAAAATTTACTATAGAAAAGGCAATCCCTGTCGTAATTAAAATTTGCGACAGTAGAAAATTATTTTTTGAAAAATTTACTGTAGAAAAGACAATCCCTGGCGTATTTAAAATTTGCGACAGTAAAAAATTAATTTGTGAAAAATTTACTATAGAAAAGGTAATTCCTGGCGCAATTAAAATTTGCGACAGTATAAAATTAATTTTTGAAAAATTTACTATAGAAAAGGCAATCCCTGGCGCAATTAAAATTTGCGACAGTAAAAAATTATTTTTTAAAAAATTTACTATAGAAAAGTCAATCCCTGGCGTAATTAAAATTTGCGACAGTAAAAAATTAGTTTTTGAATAATTTACTATAGAAAAGGCAATCCCTGGCGCAATTAAAATTTGCGACAGTAGAAAATTATTTTTTGAAAAAGTTACTATAGAAAAGGCAATCCCTGGCGTAATTAAAATTTGCGACAGTAAAAAATTATTTTTTGCAAAATTTACTGTAGAAAAGTCAATCCCTGGCGCAATTAAAATTTGCGACAGTAGAAAATTATTTTTTGAAAAATTTACTATAGAAAAGGCAATCCCTGGCGCAATTAAAATTTGCGACAGTAAAAAATTATTTTTTGAAAAATTTACTATAGAAAAGGCAATCCCTGGCGTAATTAAAATTTGCGACAGTAAAAAATTAGTTTCTGAATAATTTACTATAGAAAAGGCAATCCCTGGCGCAATTAAAATTTGCGACAGTATAAAATTAAATTTTGAAAAATTTACTATAGAAAAGGCAATCCCTGGCGTAATTAAAATTTGCGACACTAGAAACTTATTTTTTGAATAATTTACTGTAGAAAAGGCAATCCCTGGCGTAATTAAAATTTGCGACAGTAGACAATTATTTTTTGAAAAATTTACTATAGAAAAGGCAATCCCTGGCGCAATTAATATTTGCTACAGTATAAAATTAAATTTTGAAAAATTTACTGTAGAAAAGGCAATCCCTGGCGTAATTAAAATTTGCGACAGTAAAAAATTTTTTTTTGAAAAATTTACTGTAGAAAAGGCAATCCCTGGCGCAATTAAAATTTGCGACAGTAAAAAATTATTTTTTTGCAAAATTTACTATAGAAAGGGCAATCCCTGGCGCAATTAAAATTTGCGACAGTAAAAAATTAATTTGTGAAAAATTTACTATAGAAATGGCAATCCCTGGTGCAATTAAAATTTGCGACAGTAA
This sequence comes from Dioctria linearis, assembly GCA_963930735.1. Classification (NCBI taxonomy): domain Eukaryota; kingdom Metazoa; phylum Arthropoda; class Insecta; order Diptera; family Asilidae; genus Dioctria; species Dioctria linearis. The sequence continues at coordinate 21,711 of CAWVNZ010002605.1, forward strand.
AAAATTATTTTTTAAAAAATTTACTATAGAAAAGGCAATCCCTGGCGCAATTAAAATTTGCGACAGTATAAAATTAAATTTTGAAAAATTTACTATAGAAAAGGCAATCCCTGTCGTAATTAAAATTTGCGACAGTAGAAAATTATTTTTTGAAAAATTTACTGTAGAAAAGACAATCCCTGGCGTATTTAAAATTTGCGACAGTAAAAAATTAATTTGTGAAAAATTTACTATAGAAAAGGTAATTGCTGGCGCAATTAAAATTTGCGACAGTATAAAATTAATTTTGAAAAATTTACTATAGAAAAGGCAATCCCTGGCGCAATTAAAATTTGCGACAGTAAAAAATTATTTTTTAAAAAATTTACTATAGAAAAGTCAATCCCTGGCGTAATTAAAATTTGCGACAGTAAAGAAATAGTTTTTGAATAATTTACTATAGAAAAGGCAATCCCTGGCGTAATTAAAATTTGCGACAGTAAAAAATTATTTTTTTTAAAAATTTACTATAGAAAAGGCAATCCCTGGCGTATTTAAAATTTGCGACAGTAAAAATTAATTTGTGAAAAATTTACTATAGAAAAGGTAATTCCTGGCGCAATTAAAATTTGCGACAGTATAAAATTAATTTTTGAAAAATTTACTATAGAAAAGGCAATCCCTGGCGCAATTAAAATTTGCGACAGTAAAAAATTATTTTTTAAAAAATTTACTATAGAAAAGTCAATCCCTGGCGTAATTAAAATTTGCGACAGTAAAAAATTAGTTTTTGAATAATTTACTATAGAAAAGGCAATCCCTGGCGCAATTAAAATTTGCGACAGTAGAAAATTATTTTTTGAAAAAGTTACTATAGAAAAGGCAATCCCTGGCGTAATTAAAATTTGCGACAGTAAAAAATTATTTTTTGCAAAATTTACAGTAGAAAAGTCAATCCCTGGCGCAATTAAAATTTGCGACAGTAGAAAATTATTTTTTGAAAAATTTACTATAGAAAAGGCAATCCCTGGCGCAATTAAAATTTGCGACAGTAAAAAATTATTTTTTGAAAAATTTACTATAGAAAAGGCAATCCCTGGCGTAATTAAAATTTGCGACAGTAAAAAATTAGTTTCTGAATAATTTAATATAGAAAAGGCAATCACTGGCGCAATTAAAATTTGCGACAGTATAAAATTAAATTTTGAAAAATTTACTATAGAAAAGGCAATCCCTGGCGTAATTAAAATTTGCGACACTAGAAAATTATTTTTTGAATAATTTACTGTAGAAAAGGCAATCCCTGGCGTAATTAAAATTTGCGACAGTAAAAAATTATTTTTTGCAAAATTTACTGTAGAAAAGGCAATCCCTGGCGCAATTAAAATTTGCGACAGTAGAAAATTATTTTTTGAAAAATTTACTATAGAAAAGGCAATCCCTGGCGTAATTAAAATTTGCGACAGTAAAAAATTATTTTTTACAAAATTTACTGTAGAAAAGGCAATCCCGGCGCAATTAAAATTTGCGACAGTAGAAAATTATTTTTTGAAAAATTTACTATAGAAAAGGCAATCCCTGGCGCAATTAAAATTTGCAACAGTATAAAATTAAATTTTGAAAAATTTACTATAAAAAAGGCAATCCCTGGCGTAATTAAAATTTGCGACAGTAAAAAATTATTTTTTGAAAAAGTTACTATAGAAAAGGCAATCCCTGGCGCAATTAAAATTTGCTACAGTATAAAATTAAATTTGAAAAATTTACTGTAGAAAAGGCAATCCCTGGCGTAATTAAAATTTGCGACAGTAAAAAATTATTTTTGAAAAATTTACTGTAGAAAAGGCAATCCCTGGCGCAATTAAAATTTGCGACAGTAAAAAATTATTTTTTTGCAAAATTTACTATAGAAAGGGCAATCCCTGGCGCAATTAAAATTTGCGACAGTAAAAAATTAATTTGTGAAAAATTTACTATAGAAATGGCAATCGCTGGCGCAATTAAAATTTGCGACAGTAAAAAATTATTTTTTGAAAAATTTACTATAGAAAGGGCAATCCCTGGCGCAATTAAAATTTGCGACAGTATAAAATTAAATTTTGAAAAATTTACTATAGAAATGGCAATCCCTGTCGTAATTAAAATTTGCGACAGTAGAAAATTATTTTTTGAAAAATTTACTGTAGAAAAGACAATCCCTGGCGTATTTAAAATTTGCGACAGTAAAAAATTAATTTGTGAAAAATTTACTATAAAAAAGGTAATTGCTGGCGCAATTAAAATTTGCGACAGCATAAAATTAATTTTTGAAAAATTTACTATAGAAAAGGCAATCCTTGGCGCAATTAAAATTTGCGACAGTAAAAAATTATTTTTTAAAAAATTTACTATAGAAATGTCAATCCCTGGCGTAATTAAAATTTGCGACAGTAAAAAATTAGTTTTTGAATAATTTACTATAGAAAAGGCAATCCCTGGCGCAATTAAAATTTGCGACAGTAGAGAATTATTTTTTGAAAAAGTTACTATAGAAAAGGCAATCCCTGGCGTAATTAAAATTTGCGACAGTAAAAAATCATTTTTTGCAAAATTTACTGTAGAAAAGGCAATCCCTGGCGCAATTAAAATTTGCGACAGTAGAAAAATATTTTTTGAAAAATTTACTATAGAAAAGGCAATCCCTGGCGCAATTAAAATTTGCAACAGTATAAAATTAAATTTTGAAAAATTTACTATAGAAAAGGCAATCCCTGGCGTAATTAAAATTTGCGACAGTAAAAAATTATTTTTTTTAAAAATTTACTATAGAAAAGGCAATCCCTGGCGCAATTAAAATTTGCAACAGTATAAAATTAAATTTTGAAAAATTTACTATAAAAAAGGCAATCCCTGGCGTAATTAAAATTTGCGACAGTAAAAATTATTTTTTGAAAAATTTACTATAGAAAAGGCAATCCCTGGCGCAATTAAAATTTGCTACAGTATAAAATTAAATTTTGAAAAATTTACTGTAGAAAAGGCAATCCCTGGCGTAATTAAAATTTGCGACAGTATAAAATTATTTTTTGAAAAATTTACTGTAGAAAAGGCAATCCCTGGCGCAATTAAAATTTGCGACAGTAAAAAATTATTTTTTTGCAAAATTTACTATAGAAATGGCAATCCCTGGCGCAATTAAAATTTGCGACAGTAAAAAATTAATTTGTGAAAAATTTACTATAGAAATGGCAATCCCTGGCGCAATTAAAATTTGCGACAGTAAAAAATTATTTTTTTAAAAATTTACTATAGAAAAGGCAATCCCTGGCGCAATAATTAAAATTTGCGACAGTATAAAATTAAATTTTGAAAAATTTACTATAGAAAAGGCAATCCCTGTCGTAATTAAAATTTGCGACAGTAGAAAATTATTTTTTGAAAAATTTACTGTAGAAAAAACAATCCCTGGCGTATTTAAAATTTGCGACAGTAAAAAATTAATTTGTGAAAAATTTACTATAGAAAAGGTAATTCCTGGCGCAATTAAAATTTGCGACAGTATAAAATTAATTTTTGAAAAATTTACTATAGAAAAGGCAATCCCTGGCGCAATTAAAATTTGCGACAGTAAAAAATTATTTTTTAAAAAATTTACTATAGAAAAGTCAATACCTGGCATAATTAAAATTTGCGACAGTAAAAAATTAGTTTTTGAATAATTTACTATAGAAAAGGCAATCCCTGGCGCAATTAAAAGTTGCGACAGTAGAAAATTATTTTTTGAAAAAGTTACTATAGAAAAGGCAATCCCTGGCGTAATTAAAATTTGCGACAGTAAAAAATTATTTTTTGCAAAATTTACTGTAGAAAAGTCAATCCCTGGCGCAATTAAAATTTGCGACAGTAGAAAATTATTTTTTGAAAAATTTACTATAGAAAAGGCAATCCCTGGCGTAATTAAAATTTGCGACAGTAAAAAATTAGTTTCTGAATAATTTACTATAGAAAAGGCAATCCCTGGCGCAATTAAAATTTGCGACAGTATAAAATTAAATTTTGAAAAATTTACTATAGAAAAGGCAATCCCTGGCGTAATTAAAATTTGCGACACTAGAAAATTATTTTTTGAATAATTTACTGTAGAAAAGGCAATCCCTGGCGTAATTAAAATTTGAGACAGTAAAAAATTATTTTTTTGCAAAATTTACTATAGAAAGGGCAATCCCTGGCGCAATTAAAATTTGCGACAGTAAAAAATTAATTTGTGAAAAATTTACTATAGAAATGGCAATCCCTGGCGCAATTAAAATTTGCGACAGTAAAAAATTATTT
>CAWVNZ010002606.1:0-84416 GCA_963930735.1 Dioctria linearis
GGCGTATTTAAAATTTGCGACAGTATAAAATTATTTTTTGAATAATTTACTATAGAAAAGTCAATCCCTGGCGTAATTAAAATTTGCGACAGTATAAATTAATTTTGATAAATTTACTATAGAAAAGGCAATCTCTGGCGTATTTAAAATTTGCGACAGTAAAAAAATTACTTTTTGAATAATTCACTATAGAAAAGGCAATCCCTGGCGCAATTAAAATTTGCGACAGTAAAAAATTATTTTTTGAAAAATTTACTACAGACCAGGCAATCCCTGGCCTATTTAAAATTTGAGACAGTAAAAAATTAATTTTTGGAAAATTTACTATAGAAAAGGCAATCCCTGGCGTAATTAAAATTTGCGACAGTAAAAAATTATGTTTTGCAAAGTTTACTATAGAAAAGGCAATACCTGGCGTATTTAAAATTTGCGACAGTAAAAAATTATTTTTTGAAATATTTACTATAGAAAAGGCAATCCCTGGCGTATTTAAAATTTGCGACAGTAAAAAAATAATTTTTGAAAAATTTTCTATAGAAAAGGCAATCCCTGGCGAATTTAAAATTTGCGACATTAAAAAATTATTTTTTGAAAAATTTACTATAGAAAAGGCAACCCCTGGCGCAATTAAAATTTGCGACAGTAAAAAATTATATTTTGAAAAATTTACTATAGACAAGGCAATCCCTGGCGTATTTAAAATTTGCGACAGTAAAAAATTATTTTTTGCACAATTTACTATAGAAAGGCAATCGCTGGCGTATTTAAAATTTGCGACAGTAAAAAATTAATTTTTGGAAAGTTCACTATAGATAAGGCAATCCCTGGCGTATTTAAAATTTGCGACAGTAAAAAATAATTTTTTGCAAAATTTACTATAGAAAAGGCAATCGCTGGCGTATTTAAAATTTGCGACAGTATAAAATTAATTTTGAAAAATTTACTATAGAAAAGGCAATCCCTGGCGTATTTAAAATTTGCGACAGTAAAAAATTATTTTTTGAATAATTTACTATAGAAAAGGCAATCCCTGGCGTATTTAAAATTTGCGACAGTAAAAAATTAATTTTTAGAAAATTTACTATAGAAAAGGCAATCCCTGGCGTAATTAAAATTTGCGACAGTAAAAAATTATTTTTTGCAAAGTTTACTATAGAAAACGAAATCCCTGGCGTATTTAAAATTTGCGACAGTAAAAAAATTAATTTTTGAAAAATTTACTATAGAAAAGGCAATCCCGGGCGTATTTAAAATTTGCGACAGTAAAAAATTAATTTTTGAAAAATTTTCTATAGAAAAAGGCAATCCCTGGCGAATTTAAAATTTGCGACAATAAAAAATTATTTTTTGAAAAATTTACTATAGAAAAGGCAACCCCTGGCGCAATTAAAATTTGCGACAGTAAAAAATTATTTTTTGAAAAATTTACTATAGCCAAGGCAATCCCTGGCGTATTTAAAATTTGCGACAGTAAAAAATAATTTTTGCAAAATTTACTATAGAAAAGGCAATCGCTGGCGTATTTAAAATTTGCGACAGTAAAAAATTATTTTTTTGCAAAATTTACTATAGAAAAGGCAATCGCTGGCGTATTTAAAATTTGCGACAGTATAAAATTAATTTTGAAAAATTTACTATAGAAAAGGCAATCCCTGGCGTAATTAAAATTTGCGACAGAAAAAAATTATTTTTTGAAAAATTTACTATAGAAAAGGCAATCCCTGGCGCAATTAAAATTTGCGACAGTAAAAAATTATTTTTTGAAAAATTTACTACAGACAAGGCAATTACTTTTTTAATAATTTGCTATAGAAAAGGCAATCCCTGGCGTATTTAAAATTTGCGACAGTAAAAAATTACTTTTTGAATAATTTACTATAGAAAAGGCAATCCCTGGCTCAATTAAAATTTGCGACAGTAAAAAATTATTTTTTGAAAAATTTACTACAGACAAGGCAATTACTTTTTTAATAATTTGCTATAGAAAAGGCAATCCCTGGCGTATTTAAAATTTGCGAAAGTAAAAAATTAGTTTTTGCAAAATTTACTATAGAAAAGGCAATCCCTGGCGTATTTAAAATTTGCGACACTATAAAATTAATTTTGAAAAATTTACTATAGAAAAGGCAATCCCTGGCGTATTTAAAATTTGCGACAGTAAAAAATAATTTTTTGAAAAATTTACTATAGAAAAGGCAATCCCTGGCGCAATTAAAATTTGCGACAGTAAAAAATTATTTTTTGAAAAATTTACTATAGTTAAGGCAATCCCTGGCACAATTAAAATTTGCGACAGTAAAAAATTATTTTTTGAATAATTTACTATAGAAAAGGCAATCCCTGGCGTATTTAAAATTTGCGATAGTAAAAAATTAATTTTTGGAAAATTTACTATAGAAAAGGCAATCCCTGCCTTAATTAAAATTTGCGACAGTAAAAAATTATTTTTTGCAAAGTTTACTATAGAAAAGCAATCCCTGGCGTATTTAAAATTTGCGACAGTTAAAAAATATTTTTGAAAAATTTACTATAGAAAAGGCAATCCCTGGCGGAATTAAAATTTGCGACAGTATAAAATTATTTTTTTAATAATTTGCTATAGAAAAGGCAATCTCTGGCGTATTTAAAAATTGCGACAGTAAAAAATTATTTTTTGCAAAATTTACTATAGAAAAGGCAATCCCTGGCGTATTTAAAATTTGCGACAGTAAAAAATTATTTTTTGAAAAATTTACTATAGAAAAGGCAATCCCTGCCGCAATTAAAATTTGCGACAGTAAAAAATTATTTTTTTGAAAAATTTACTATAGAAAAGGCAATCCCTGGCGCAATTAAAATTTGCGACAGTAAAAAATAATTTGTTGAATAATTTCCCAAAAAAAAAGGCAATCTCTGGCGTATTTAAAATTTGCGACAGTAAAAAATTAATTTTTGGAAAATTTACTATAGAAAAGGCAATCCCTGGCGTAATTAAAATTTGCGACAGTAAAAAATTATTTTTTGCAAAGTTTACTATAGAAATGGCAATCCGTGGCGAATTTAAAATTTGCGACAATAATAAATTATTTTTTGAAAAATTTACTATAGAAAAGGCAAACCCCTGGCGCAATTAAAATTTGCGACAGTAAAAAATTATTTTTTGAAAAATTTACTACGGACAAGGCAATACCTGGCGTATTTAAAATTTGCGACAGTAAAAAATTATTTTTTGCAAAATTTACTAGAGAAAAGGCAATCGCTGGCGTATTTAAAATTTGCGACAGTAAAAAATTATTTTTTTGAATAATTTACTATAGAAAAGGCAATCCTTGGCGCAATTAAAATTTGCGACAATAAAAAATTATTTTTTGAATAATTTGCTATAGAAAAGGCAATCCCTGGCGGAATTAAAATTTGCGACCGTAAAAAATTATTTATTGAAAAATTTACTTTAGACAAGGCAATCCCTGGCGTATTTAAATTTGCGACAGTAAAAAATTATTTTTTGCAAAATTTACTATAGAAAAGGCAATCCCTGGCGTATTTAAAATTTGCGACAGTAAAAAATTATTTTTTGAATAATTTACTATAGAAAAGGCAATCCCTGGCGAATTTAAAATTTGCGACAATAAAAAATTATTTTTTGAAAAATTTACTATAGAAAAAGGCAATCCCTGGCGCAATTAAAATTTGCGACAGTAAAAAATAATTTTTTGAAAAATTTACTACAGACAAGGCAATCCCTGGCGTATTTAAAATTTGCGACAGTATTAAATTATTTTTTGAATAATTTACTATAGAAAAGTCAATCCCTGGCGTAATTAAAATTTGCGACAGAAAAAAATTATTTTTTGAAAAATTTACTATAGAAAAGGCAATCCCTGGCGTATTTAAAATTTGCGACAGTAAAAATTACTTTTTGAATAATTCACTATAGAAAAGGCAATCCCTGGCGCAATTAAAATTTGCGACAGTAAAAAATTATTTTTTGAAAAATTTACTACAGACAAGGCAATTCCTGGCCTATTTAAAATTTGAGACAGTAAAAAATTAATTTTTGGAAAATTTACTATAGAAAAGGCAATCCCTGGCGTAATTAAAATTTGCGACAGTAAAAAATTATTTTTTGCAAAGTTTACTATAGAAAAGGCAATCCCTGGCGTATTTAAAATTTGCGACAGTAAAAAATTATTTTTTGAAATATTTACTATAGAAAAGGCAATCCCTGGCGTATTTAAAATTTACGACAGTAAAAAAATAATTTTTGAGAAATTTTCTATAGAAAAGGCAATCCCTGGCGAATTTAAAATTTGCGACATTAAAAAATTATTTTTTGAAAAATTTACTATAGAAAAGGCAACCCCTGGCGCAATTAAAATTTGCGACAGTAAAAAATTATATTTTGAAAAATTTTACTATAGACAAGGCAATCCCTGGCGTATTTAAAATTTGCGACAGTAAAAAATTATTTTTTACACAATTTACTATAGAAAGGCAATCGCTGGCGTATTTAAAATTTGCGACAGCAAAAAATTAATTTTTGGAAAATTCACTATAGAAAAGGCAATCCCTGGCGTATTTAAAATTTGCGACAGTAAAAAATAATTTTTTGCAAAATTTACTATAGAAAAGGCAATCGCTGGCGTATTTAAAATTTGCCACAGTATAAAAACTAATTTTGAAAGATTTACTATAGAAAAGGCAATACCTGGCGTATTTAAAATTTGCGACAGTAAAAAATTATTTTTTGAATAATTAACTATAGAAAAGGCAATCCCTGGCGTATTTAAAATTTGCGACAGTAAAAAATTAATTTTTGGAAAATTTACTATAGAAAAGGCAATCCCTGGCGTAATTAAAATTTGCGACAGTAAACAATTATTTTTTGCAAAGTTTACTATAGAAAACGAAATCCCTGGCGTATTTAAAATTTGTGACAGTAAAAAATTAATTTTTGAAAAAATTTACTATAGAAAAGGCAATCCCAGGCGTATTTAAAATTTGCGACAGTAAAAAATTAATTTTTGAAAAATTTTCTATAGAAAAGGCAATCCCTGGCGAATTTAAAATTTGCGACAATAAAAAATTATTTTTTGAAAAATTTACTATAGAAAAGGCAACCCCTGGCGCAATTAAAATTTGCGACAGTAAAAAAATTATTTTTTGAAAAATTTACTATAGCCAAGGCAATCCCTGGCGTATTTAAAATTTGCGACAGTAAAAAATATTTTTTGCATAATTTACTATAGAAAAGGCAATCGCTGGCGTATTTAAAATTTGCGACAGTAAAAAATTATTTTTTGCAAAATTTACTATAGAAAAGGCAATCGCTGGCGTATTTAAAATTTGCGACAGTATAAAATTAATTTTGAAAAATTTACTATAGAAAAGGCAATCCCTGGCGTAATTAAAATTTGCGACAGTAAAAAAATAATTTTTTGAAAAATTTACTATAGAAAAGGCAATCCCTGGCGCAATTAAAATTTGCGACAGTAAAAAATTATTTTTTGAAAAATTTACTACAGACAAGGCAATTACTTTTTTAATAATTTGCTATAGAAAAGGCAATCCCTGGCGTATTTAAAATTTGCGACAGTAAAAAATTACTTTTTGAATAATTTACTATAGAAAAGGCAATCCCTGGCTCAATTAAAATTTGCGACAGTAAAAAATTATTTTTTGAAAAATTTACTACAGACAAGGCAATTACTTTTTTAATAATTTGCTATAGAAAAGGCAATCTCTGGCGTATTTAAAATTTGCGACAGTATAAAATTATTTTTTGAATAATTTACTATAGAAAAGTCAATCCCTGGCGTAATTAAAATTTGCGACAGTATAAAATTAATTTTGAAAAATTTACTATAGAAAAGGCAATCCCTGGCGTATTTAAAATTTGCGACAGTAAAAAATTACTTTTTGAATAATTCACTATAGAAAAGGCAATCCCTGGCGCAATTAAAATTTGCGACAGTAAAAAAATTATTTTTTGAAAAATTTACTAAAGACAAGGCAATCCCTGGCCTATTTAAAATTTGAGACAGTAAAAAATTAATTTTTGGAAAATTTACTATAGAAAAGGCAATCCCTGGCGTAATTAAAATTTGCGACAGTAAAAAATTATTTTTTGCACAATTTACTATAGAAAGGCAATCGCTGGCGTATTTAAAATTTGCGACAGTAAAAAATTAATTTTTGGAAAGTTCACTATAGATAAGGCAATCCCTGGCGTATTTAAAATTTGCGACAGTAAAAAATAATTTTTTGCAAAATTTACTATAGAAAAGGCAATCGCTGGCGTATTTAAAATTTGCGACAGTATAAAATTAATTTTGAAAAATTTACTATAGAAAAGGCAATCCCTGGCGTATTTAAAATTTGCGACAGTAAAAAATTATTTTTTGAATAATTTACTATAGAAAAGGCAATCCCTGGCGTATTTAAAATTTGCGACAGTAAAAAATTAATTTTTAGTAAATTTACTATAGAAAAGGCAATCCCTGGCGTAATTAAAATTTGCGACAGTAAAAAATTATTTTTTGCAAAGTTTACTATAGAAAACGAAATCCCTGGCGTATTTAAAATTTGCGACAGTAAAAAATTAATTTTTGAAAAATTTACTATAGAAAAGGCAATCCCGGGCGTATTTAAAATTTGCGACAGTAAAAAATTAATTTTTGAAAAATTTTCTATAGAAAAGGCAATCCCTGGCGAATTTAAAATTTGCGACAATAAAAAATTATTTTTTGAAAAATTTACTATAGAAAAGGCAACCCCTGGCGCAATTAAAATTTGCGACAGTAAAAAATTATTTTTTGAAAAATTTACTATAGCCAAGGCAATCCCTGGCGTATTTAAAATTTGCGACAGTAAAAAATATTTTTTGCAAAATTTACTATAGAAAAGGCAATCGCTGGCGTATTTAAAATTTGCGACAGTAAAAAATTATTTTTTGCAAAATTTACTATAGAAAAGGCAATCGCTGGCGTATTTAAAATTTGCGACAGTATAAAATTAATTTTGAAAAATTTACTATAGAAAAGGCAATCCCTGGCGTAATTAAAATTTGCGACAGAAAAAAATTATTTTTTGAAAAAATTTACTATAGAAAAGGCAATCCCTGGCGCAATTAAAATTTGCGACAGTAAAAAATTATTTTTTGAAAAATTTACTACAGACAAGGCAATTACTTTTTTAATAATTTGCTATAGAAAAGGCAATCCCTGGCGTATTTAAAATTTGCGACAGTAAAAAATTACTTTTTGAATAATTTACTATAGAAAAGGCAATCCCTGGCTCAATTAAAATTTGCGACAGTAAAAAATTATTTTTTGAAAAATTTACTACAGACAAGGCAATTACTTTTTTAATAATTTGCTATAGAAAAGGCAATCCCTGGCGTATTTAAAATTTGCGAAAGTAAAAAATTAGTTTTTGCAAAATTTACTATAGAAAAGGCAATCCCTGGCGTATTTAAAATTTGCGACACTATAAAATTAATTTTGAAAAATTTACTATAGAAAAGGCAATCCCTGGCGTATTTAAAATTTGCGACAGTAAAAAATAATTTTTTGAAAAATTTACTATAGAAAAGGCAATCCCTGGCGCAATTAAAATTTGCGACAGTAAAAAATTATTTTTTGAAAAATTTACTATAGTTAAGGCAATCCCTGGCACAATTAAAATTTGCGACAGTAAAAAATTATTTTTTGAATAATTTACTATAGAAAAGGCAATCCCTGGCGTATTTAAAATTTGCGATAGTAAAAAATTAATTTTTGGAAAATTTACTATAGAAAAGGCAATCCCTGCCTTAATTAAAATTTGCGACAGTAAAAAATTATTTTTTGCAAAGTTTACTATAGAAAAGCAATCCCTGGCGTATTTAAAATTTGCGACAGTTAAAAAATATTTTTGAAAAATTTACTATAGAAAAGGCAATCCCTGGCGGAATTAAAATTTGCGACAGTATAAAATTATTTTTTTAATAATTTGATATAGAAAAGGCAATCTCTGGCGTATTTAAAAATTGCGACAGTAAAAAATTATTTTTTGCAAAATTTACTATAGAAAAGGCAATCCCTGGCGTATTTAAAATTTGCGACAGTAAAAATTATTTTTTGAAAAATTTACTATAGAAAAGGCAATCCCTGCCGCAATTAAAATTTGCGACAGTAAAAAATTATTTTTTGAAAAATTTACTATAGAAAAGGCAATCCCTGGCGCAATTAAAATTTGCGACAGTAAAAAATAATTTGTTGAATAATTTCCCAAAAAAAAGGCAATCTCTGGCGTATTTAAAATTTGCGACAGTAAAAAATTAATTTTTGGAAAATTTACTATAGAAAAGGCAATCCCTGGCGTAATTAAAATTTGCGACAGTAAAAAATTATTTTTTGCAAAGTTTACTATAGAAATGGCAATCCGTGGCGAATTTAAAATTTGCGACAATAATAAATTATTTTTGAAAAATTTACTATAGAAAAGGCAACCCCTGGCGCAATTAAAATTTGCGACAGTAACAAATTATTTTTTGAAAAATTTACTATGGACAAGGCAATACCTGGCGTATTTAAAATTTGCGACAGTAAAAAATTATTTTTTGCAAAATTTACTAGAGAAAAGGCAATCGCTGGCGTATTTAAAATTTGCGACAGTAAAAAATTATTTTTTGAATAATTTACTATAGAAAAGGCAATCCTTGGCGCAATTAAAATTTGCGACAATAAAAAATTATTTTTTGAATAATTTGCTATAGAAAAGGCAATCCCTGGCGGAATTAAAATTTGCGACCGTAAAAAATTATTTTTTGAAAAATTTACTTTAGACAAGGCAATCCCTGGCGTATTTAAATTTGCGACAGTAAAAAATTATTTTTTGCAAAATTTACTATAGAAAAGGCAATCCCTGGCGTATTTAAAATTTGCGACAGTAAAAAATTATTTTTTGAATAATTTACTATAGAAAAGGCAATCCCTGGCGAATTTAAAATTTGCGACAATAAAAAATTATTTTTTGAAAAATTTACTATAGAAAAGGCAATCCCTGGCGCAATTAAAATTTGCGACAGTAAAAAATAATTTTTTGAAAAATTTACTACAGACAAGGCAATCCCTGGCGTATTTAAAATTTGCGACAGTATTAAATTATTTTTTGAATAATTTACTATAGAAAAGTCAATCCCTGGCGTAATTAAAATTTGCGACAGAAAAAAATTATTTTTTGAAAAATTTACTATAGAAAAGGCAATCCCTGGCGTATTTAAAATTTGCGACAGTAAAAAATTACTTTTTGAATAATTCACTATAGAAAAGGCAATCCCTGGCGCAATTAAAATTTGCGACAGTAAAAAATTATTTTTTGAAAAATTTACTACAGACAAGGCAATTCCTGGCCTATTTAAAATTTGAGACAGTAAAAAATTAATTTTTGGAAAATTTACTATAGAAAAGGCAATCCCTGGCGTAATTAAAATTTGCGACAGTAAAAAATTATTTTTTGCAAAGTCTACTATAGAAAAGGCAATCCCTGGCGTATTTAAAATTTGCGACAGTAAAAAATTATTTTTTGAAATATTTACTATAGAAATGGCAATCCCTGGCGTATTTAAAATTTACGACAGTAAAAAAATAATTTTTGAGAAATTTTCTATAGAAAAGGCAATCCCTGGCGAATTTAAAATTTGCGACATTAAAAAATTATTTTTTGAAAAATTTACTATAGAAAAGGCAACCCCTGGCGCAATTAAAATTTGCGGCAGTAAAAAATTATATTTTGAAAAATTTACTATAGACAAGGCAATCCCTGGCGTATTTAAAATTTGCGACAGTAAAAAATTATTTTTTACACAATTTACTATAGAAAGGCAATCGCTGGCGTATTTAAAATTTGCGACAGCAAAAAAATTAATTTTTGGAAAATTCACTATAGAAAAGGCAATCCCTGGCGTATTTAAAATTTGCGACAGTAAAAAATAATTTTTTGCAAAATTTACTATAGAAAAGGCAATCGCTGGCGTATTTAAAATTTGCGACAGTATAAAATTAATTTTGAAAGATTTACTATAGAAAAGGCAATCCCTGGCGTATTTAAAATTTGCGACAGTAAAAAAATTATTTTTTGAATAATTAACTATAGAAAAGGCAATCCCTGGCGTATTTAAAATTTGCGACAGTAAAAAATTAATTTTTGGAAAATTTACTATAGAAAAGGCAATCCCTGGCGTAATTAAAATTTGCGACAGTAAAAAATTATTTTTTGCAAAGTTTACTATAGAAAACGAAATCCCTGGCGTATTTAAAATTTGCGACAGTAAAAAATTAATTTTTGAAAAATTTACTATAGAAAAGGCAATCCCAGGCGTATTTAAAATTTGCGACAGTAAAAAATTAATTTTTGAAAAATTTTCTATAGAAAAGGCAATCCCTGGCGAATTTAAAATTTGCGACAAAAAAAAATTTTTTTTTGAAAAATTTACTATAGAAAAGGCAACCCCTGGCGCAATTAAAATTTGCGACAGTAAAAAATTATTTTTTGAAAAATTTACTATAGCCAAGGCAATCCCTGGCGTATTTAAAATTTGCGACAGTAAAAAATATTTTTTGCAAAATTTACTATAGAAAAGGCAATCGCTGGCGTATTTAAAATTTGCGACAGTAAAAAATTATTTTTTGCAAAATTTTACTATAGAAAAGGCAATCGCTGGCGTATTTAAAATTTGCGACAGTATAAAATTAATTTTGAAAAATTTACTATAGAAAAGGCAATCCCTGGCGTAATTAAAATTTGCGACAGTAAAAAATAATTTTTTGAAAAATTTACTATAGAAAAGGCAATCCCTGGCGCAATTAAAATTTGCGACAGTAAAAAATTATTTTTTGAAAAATTTACTACAGACAAGGCAATTACTTTTTTAATAATTTGCTATAGAAAAGGCAATCCCTGGCGTATTTAAAATTTGCGACAGTAAAAAATTACTTTTTGAATAATTTACTATAGAAAAGGCAATCCCTGGCTCAATTAAAATTTGCGACAGTAAAAAATTATTTTTTGAAAAATTTACTACAGACAAGGCAATTACTTTTTTAATAATTTGCTATAGAAAAGGCAATCTCTGGCGTATTTAAAATTTGCGACAGTATAAAATTATTTTTTGAATAATTTACTATAGAAAAGTCAATCCCTGGCGTAATTAAAATTTGCGACAGTATAAAATTAATTTTGAAAAATTTACTATAGAAAAGGCAATCCCTGGCGTATTTAAAATTTGCGACAGTAAAAAATTACTTTTTGAATAATTCACTATAGAAAAGGCAATCCCTGGCGCAATTAAAATTTGCGACAGTAAAAAATTATTTTTTGAAAAATTTACTAAAGACAAGGCAATCCCTGGCCTATTTAAAATTTGAGACAGTAAAAAATTAATTTTTGGAAAATTTACTATAGAAAAGGCAATCCCTGGCGTAATTAAAATTTGCGACAGTAAAAAATTATTTTTTGCAAAGTTTACTATAGAAAAGGCAATCCCTGGCGTATTTAAAATTTGCGACAGCAAAAAATTATTTTTTGAAATATTTACTATAGAAAAGGCAATCCCTGGCGTATTTAAAATTTGCGACAGTAAAAAATTATTTTTTGAAATATTTACTATAGAAAAGGCAATCCCTGGCGTATTTAAAATTTGCGACAGTAAAAAATTAATTTTTGGAAAATTCACTATATAAAAGGCAATACCTGGCGTATTTAAAATTTGCGACAATAAAAAATTATTTTTTGCAAAGTTTACTATAGAAAACGAAATCCCTGGCGTATTTAAAATTTGCGACAGTAAAAAATTAATTTTTGAAAAATTTACTATAGAAAAGGCAATCCCGGGCGTATTTAAAATTTGCGACAGTAAAAAATTAATTTTTGAAAAATTTTCTATAGAAAAGGCAATCCCTGGCGAATTTAAAATTTGCGACAATAAAAAATTATTTTTTGAAAAATTTACTATAGAAAAGGCAACCCCTGGCGCAATTAAAATTTGCGACAGTAAAAAATAATTTTTTGAAAAATTTACTATAGCCAAGGCAATCCCTGGCGTATTTAAAATTTGCGACAGTAAAAAATATTTTTTGCAAAATTTACTATAGAAAAGGCAATCGCTGGCGTATTTAAAATTTGCGACAGTAAAAAATTATTTTTTGCAAAATTTACTATAGAAAAGGCAATCGCTGGCGTATTTAAAATTTGCGACAGTATAAAATTAATTTTGAAAAATTTACTATAGAAAAGGCAATCCCTGGCGTAATTAAAATTTGCGACAGTAAAAAATAATTTTTTGAAAAATTTACTATAGAAAAGGCAATCCCTGGCGCAATTAAAATTTGCGACAGTAAAAAATTATTTTTTGAAAAATTTACTACAGACAAGGCAATTACTTTTTTAATAATTTGCTACAGAAAAGGCAATCCCTGGCGTATTTAAAATTTGCGACAGTAAAAAATTACTTTTTGAATAATTTACTATAGAAAAGGCAATCCCTGTATCAATTAAAATTTGCGACAGTAAAAAATTATTTTTTGAAAAATTTACTACAGACAAGGCAATTACTTTTTTAATAATTTGCTATAGAAAAGGCAATCCCTGGCGTATTTAAAATTTGCGACAGTAAAAAATTAGTTTTTGCAAAATTTGCTATAGAAAAGGCAATCCCTGGCGTATTTAAAATTTGCGACAGTAAAAAATTACTTTTTGAATAATTTACTATAGAAAAGGCAATCCCTGGATCAATTAAAATTTGCGACAGTAAAAAATTATTTTTTGAAAAATTTACTACAGACAAGGCAATTAGTTTTTTAATAATTTGCTATAGAAAAGGCAATCCCTGGCGTATTTAAAATTTGCGACAGTAAAAAATTAATTTTTGGAAAATTTACTATAGAAAAGGCAATCCCTGGCGTGATTAAAATTTGCGACAGTAAAAATTTTTTTTTTGCAAAGTTTACTACAGAAAAGGCAATCCCTGGCGTATTTAAAATTTGCGACAGTAAAAAATTATTTTTTGAAAAATTTACTATAGAAAAGGCAATCCCTGGCGTATTTAAAATTTGCGACAGTAAAAAATTAATTTTTGAAAAATTTTCTATAGAAAAGGCAATCCCTGGCGAATTTAAAATTTGCGACATTAAAAAATTATTTTTTGAAAAATTTACTATAGAAAAGGCAACCCCTGGCGCAATTAAAATTTGCGACAGTAAAAAATTATATTTTGAAAAATTTACTATAGACAAGGCAATTCCTGGCGTATTTAAAATTTGCGACAGTAAAAAATTATTTTTTGCAAAATTTACTATAGAAAAGGCAATAGCTGGCGTATTTAAAATTTGCGACAGTAAAAAATTAATTTTTGGAAAATTCACTATAGAAAAGCCAATCCCTGTCGTATTTAAAATTTGCGACAGTAAAAAATAATTTTTTGCAAAATTTAATATACAAAAGGCAATCGCTGGCGTATTTAAAATTTGCGACACTATAAAATTAATTTTGAAAAATTTACTATAGAAAAGGCAATCCCTGGCGTATTTAAAATTTGCGACAGTAAAAAATAATTTTTTGAAAAATTTACTATAGAAAAGGCAATCCCTGGCGCAATTAAAATTTGCGACAGTAAAAAATTATTTTTTGAAAAATTTACTATAGTTAAGGCAATCCCTGGCATAATTAAAATTTGCGACAGTAAAAAATTATTTTTTGAATAATTTACTATAGAAAAGACAATCCCTGGCGTATTTAAAATTTGCGATAGTAAAAAATTAATTTTTGGAAAATTTACTATAAAAAAAAGCAATCCCTGCCTTAATTAAAATTTGCGACAGTAAAAAATTATTTTTTTGCAAAGTTTACTATAGAAAATGCAATCCCTGGCGCATTTAAAATTTGCGACAGTTAAAAAATAATTTTTGAAAAATTTACTATAGAAAAGGCAATCCCTGGCGGAATTAAAATTTGCGACAGTATAAAATTATTTTTTTAATAATTTGCTATAGAAAAGGCAATCTCTGGCGTATTTAAAAATTGCGACAGTAAAAAATTATTTTTTGCAAAATTTACTATAGAAAATGCAATCCCTGGCGTATTTAAAATTTGCGACAGTAAAAAATTATTTTTTGAAAAATTTACTATAGAAAAGGCAATCCCTGCCGCAATTAAAATTTGCGACAGTAAAAAATTATTTTTTGAAAAATTTACTATAGAAAAGGCAATCCCTGGCGCAATTAAAATTTGCGACAGTAAAAAATAATTTTTTGAATAATTTACTATAGAAAAGGCAATCTCTGGCGTATTTAAAATTTGCGACAGTAAAAAATTAATTTTTGGAAAATTTACTATAGAAAAGGCAATCCCTGGCGTAATTAAAATTTGCGACAGTAAAAAATTATTTTTTGCAAAGTTTACTATAGAAATGGCAATCCGTGGCGAATTTAAAATTTGCGACAATAATAAATTATTTTTTGAAAAATTTACTATAGAAAAGGCAACCCCTGGCGCAATTAAAATTTGCGACAGTAAAAAATTATTTTTTGAAAAATTTACTATGGACAAGGCAATACCTGGCGTATTTAAAATTTGCGACAGTAAAAAATTATTTTTTGCAAAATTTACTATAGAAAAGGCAATCGCTGGCGTTTTTAAAATGTGCGACAGTAAAAAATTATTTTTTGAATAATTTACTATAGAAAAGGCAATCCTTGGCGCAATTAAAATTTGCGACAATAAAAAATTATTTTTTGAATAATTTGCTATAGAAAAGGCAATCCCTGGCGGAATTAAAATTTGCGACCGTAAAAAATTATTTTTTGAAAAATTTACTTTAGACAAGGCAATCCCTGGCGTATTTAAATTTGCGACAGTAAAAAATTATTTTTTGCAAAATTTACTATAGAAAAGGCAATCCCTGGCGTATTTAAAATTTGCGACAGTAAAAAATTATTTTTTGAATAATTTACTATAGAAAAGGCAATCCCTGGCGAATTTAAAATTTGCGACAATAAAAAATTATTTTTTGAAAAATTTACTATAGAAAAGGCAATCCCTGGCGCAATTAAAATTTGCGACAGTAAAAAATTATTTTTTGAAAAATTTACTACAGACAAGGCAATCCCTGGCTTATTTAAAATTTGCGACAGTATAAAATTATTTTTTGAATAATTTACTATAGAAATGTCAATCCCTGGCGTAATTAAAATTTGCGACAGTATAAAATTAATTTTGAAAAATTTACTATAGAAAAGGCAATCTCTGGCGTATTTAAAATTTGCGACAGTAAAAAATTACTTTTTGAATAATTCACTATAGAAAAGGCAATCCCTGGCGCAATTAAAATTTGCGACAGTAAAAAATTATTTTTTGAAAAATTTACTACAGACAAGGCAATCCCTGGCCTATTTAAAATTTGAGACAGTAAAAAATTAATTTTTGGAAAATTTACTATAGAAAAGGCAATCCCTGGCGTAATTAATATTTGCGACAGTAAAAAATTATTTTTTGCAAAGTTTACTATAGAATAGGCAATCCCTGGCGTATTTAAAATTTGCGACAGTAAAAAATTAATTTTTGGAAAATTTACTATAGAAAAGGCAATCCCTGGCGTAATTAAAATTTGCGACAGTAAAAAATTATTTTTTGCAAAGTTTACTATAGAAAAGGCAACCCCTGGCGCAATTAAAATTTGCGACAGTAAAAAATTATTTTTTGAAAAATTTACTATAGCCAAGGCAATCCCTGGCGTATTTAAAATTTGCGACAGTAAAAAATATTTTTTGCAAAATTTACTATAGAAAAGGCAATCGCTGGCGTATTTAAAATTTGCGACAGTAAAAAATTATTTTTTGCAAAATTTACTATAGAAAAGGCAATCCCTGGTGCAATTAAAATTTGCGACAGTAAAAAATTATTTTTTTAAAAATTTACTATAGAAAAGGCAATCCCTGGCGTATTTAAAATTTGAGACAGTAAAAAATTAATTTTTGGAAAATTTACTACAGAAAAGGCAATCCCTGGCGTATTTAAAATTTGCGACAGTAAAAAATTATTTTTTGAAAAATTTACTATAGAAAAGGCAATCCCTGGCGTATTTAAAATTTGCGACAGTAAAAAATTAATTTTTGAAAAATTTTCTATAGAAAAGGCAATCCCTGGCGAATTTAAAATTTGCGACATTAAAAAATTATTTTTTGAAAAATTTACTATGAAAAGGCAACCCCTGGCGCAATTAAAATTTGCGACAGTAAAAAATTATATTTTGAAAAATTTACTATAGACAAGGCAATCCCTGGCGTATTTAAAATTTGCGACAGTAAAAAATTATTTTTTGCAAAATTTACTATAGAAAAGGCAATAGCTGGCGTATTTAAAATTTGCGACAGTAAAAAATTAATTTTTGGAAAATTCACTATAGAAAAGCCAATCCCTGTCGTATTTAAAATTTGCGACAGTTAAAAATAATTTTTTGCAAAATTTAATATACAAAAGGCAATCGCTGGCGTATTTAAAATTTGCGACACTATAAAATTAATTTTGAAAAATTTACTATAGAAAAGGCAATCCCTGGCGTATTTAAAATTTGCGACAGTAAAAAATAATTTTTTGAAAAATTTACTATAGAAAAGGCAATCCCTGGCGCAATTAAAATTTGCGACAGTAAAAAATTATTTTTTGAAAAATTTACTATAGTTAAGGCAATCCCTGGCACAATTAAAATTTGCGACAGTAAAAAATTATTTTTTTGAATAATTTATTATAGAAAA
Source organism: Dioctria linearis (assembly GCA_963930735.1). Taxonomy (NCBI): domain Eukaryota; kingdom Metazoa; phylum Arthropoda; class Insecta; order Diptera; family Asilidae; genus Dioctria; species Dioctria linearis. The sequence goes on from CAWVNZ010002606.1 coordinate 16,770, forward strand.
GGCAATCCCTGGCGTATTTAAAATTTGCGATAGTAAAAAATTAATTTTTGGAAAATTTACTATAGAAAAGGCAATCCCTGCCTTAATTAAAATTTGCGACAGTAAAAAATTATTTTTTGCAAAGTTTACTATAGAAAAGGCAATCCCTGGCGTATTTAAAATTTGCGACAGTTAAAAAATAATTTTTGAAAAATTTACTATAGAAAAGGCAATCCCTGGCGGAATTAAAATTTGCGACAGTATAAAATTATTTTTTTAATAATTTGCTATAGAAAAGGCAATATCTGGCGTATTTAAAAATTGCGACAGTAAAAAATTATTTTTTGCAAAATTTACTATAGAAAAGGCAATCCCTGGCGTATTTAAAATTTGCGACAGTAAAAAATTATTTTTTGAAAAATTTACTATAGAAAAGGCAATCCCTGCCGCAATTAAACTTGCGACAGTAAAAAATTATTTTTTGAAAAATTTACTATAGAAAAGGCAATCCCTGGCGCAATTAAAATTTGCGACAGTAAAAAATAATTTGTTGAATAATTTACTATAGAAAAGGCAATCTCTGGCGTATTTAAAATTTGCGACAGTAAAAAATTAATTTTTGGAAAATTTACTATAGAAAAGGCAATCCCTGGCGTAATTAAAATTTGCGACAGTAAAAAATTATTTTTTGCAAAGTTTACTATAGAAATGGCAATCCGTGGCGAATTTAAAATTTGCGACAATAATAAATTATTTTTTGAAAAATTTACTATAGAAAAGGCAACCCCTGGCGCAATTAAAATTTGCGACAGTAAAAAATTATTTTTTGAAAAATTTACTATGGACAAGGCAATACCTGGCGTATTTAAAATTTGCGACAGTAAAAAATTATTTTAGCAAAATTTACTATAGAAAAGGCAATCGCTGGCGTATTTAAAATTTGCGACAGTAAAAAATTATTTTTTGAATAATTTACTATAGAAAAGGCAATCCTTGGCGCAATTAAAATTTGCGACAATAAAAAATTATTTTTTGAATAATTTGCTATAGAAAAGGCAATCCCTGGCGGAATTAAAATTTGCGACCGTAAAAAATTATTTTTTGAAAAATTTACTTTAGACAAGGCAATCCCTGGCGTATTTAAATTTGCGACAGTAAAAAATTATTTTTTGCAAAATTTACTATAGAAATGGCAATCCCTGGCGTATTTAAAATTTACGACAGTAAAAAATTATTTTTTGAATAATTTACTATAGAAAAGGCAATCCCTGGCGAATTTAAAATTTGCGACAATAAAAAATTATTTTTTGAAAAATTTACTATAGAAAAGGCAATCCCTGGCGTAATTAAAATTTGCGACAGTAAAAAATTATTTTTTGAAAAATTTACTACAGACAAGGCAATCCCTGGCGTATTTAAAATTTGCGACAGTATAAAATTATTTTTTGAATAATTTACTATAGAAAAGTCAATCCCTGGCGTAATTAAAATTTCCGACAGTAAAAAATTATTTTTTGCAAAGTTTACTATAGAAAAGGCAATCCCTGGCGTATTTAAAATTTTGCGACAGTAAAAAATTATTTTTTGAAATATTTACTATAGAAAAGGCAATCCCTGGCGTATTTAAAATTTACGACAGTAAAAAAATAATTTTTGAAAAATTTTCTATAGAAAAGGCAATCCCTGGCGAATTTAAAATTTGCGACATTAAAAAATTATTTTTTGAAAAATTTACTATAGAAAAGGCAACCCCTGGCGCAATTAAAATTTGCGACAGTAAAAAATTATATTTTGAAAAATTTACTATAGAAAAGGCAACCCCTGGCGCAATTAAAATTTGCGACAGTAAAAAATTATTTTTTGAAAAATTTACTATAGCCAAGGCAATCCCTGCCGCAATTAAAACTTGCGACAGTAAAAAATTATTTTTTGAAAAATTTACTATAGAAAAGGCAATCCCTGGCGCAATTAAAATTTGCGACAGTAAAAAATAATTTGTTGAATAATTTACTATAGAAAAGGCAATCTCTGGCGTATTTAAAATTTGCGACAGTAAAAAATTAATTTTTGGAAAATTTACTATAGAAAAGGCAATCCCTGGCGTAATTAAAATTTGCGACAGTAAAAAATTATTTTTTGCAAAGTTTACTATAGAAATGGCAATCCGTGGCGAATTTAAAATTTGCGACAATAATAAATTATTTTTTGAAAAATTTACTATAGAAAAGGCAACCCCTGGCGCAATTAAAATTTGCGACAGTAAAAAATTATTTTTTGAAAAATTTACTATGGACAAGGCAATACCTGGCGTATTTAAAATTTGCGACAGTAAAAAATTATTTTAGCAAAATTTACTATAGAAAAGGCAATCGCTGGCGTATTTAAAATTTGCGACAGTAAAAAATTATTTTTTGAATAATTTACTATAGAAAAGGCAATCCTTGGCGCAATTAAAATTTGCGACAATAAAAAATTATTTTTTGAATAATTTGCTATAGAAAAGGCAATCCCTGGCGGAATTAAAATTTGCGACCGTAAAAAATTATTTTTTGAAAAATTTACTTTAGACAAGGCAATCCCTGGCGTATTTAAATTTGCGACAGTAAAAAATTATTTTTTGCAAAATTTACTATAGAAATGGCAATCCCTGCGTATTTAAAATTTGCGACAGTAAAAAATTATTTTTTGAATAATTTACTATAGAAAAGGCAATCCCTGGCGAATTTAAAATTTGCGACAATAAAAAATTATTTTTTGAAAAATTTACTATAGAAAAGGCAATCCCTGGCGTAATTAAAATTTGCGACAGTAAAAAATTATTTTTTGAAAAATTTACTACAGACAAGGCAATCCCTGGCGTATTTAAAATTTGCGACAGTATAAAATTATTTTTTGAATAATTTACTATAGAAAAGTCAATCCCTGGCGTAAATTAAAATTTCCGACAGTAAAAAATTATTTTTTGCAAAGTTTACTATAGAAAAGGCAATCCCTGGCGTATTTAAAATTTTGCGACAGTAAAAAATTATTTTTTGAAATATTTACTATAGAAAAGGCAATCCCTGGCGTATTTAAAATTTACGACAGTAAAAAAATAATTTTTGAAAAATTTTCTATAGAAAAGGCAATCCCTGGCGAATTTAAAATTTGCGACATTAAAAAATTATTTTTTGAAAAATTTACTATAGAAAAGGCAACCCCTGGCGCAATTAAAATTTGCGACAGTAAAAAATTATATTTTGAAAAATTTACTATAGACAAGGCAATCCCTGGCGTATTTAAAATTTGCGACAGTAAAAAATTATTTTTTACACAATTTACTATAGAAAGGCAATCGCTGGCGTATTTAAAATTTGCGACAGCAAAAAATTAATTTTTGGAAAATTCACCATAGAAAAGGCAATCCCTGGCGTATTTAAAATTTGCGACAGTAAAAAATAATTTTTTGCAAAATTTACTATAGAAAAGGCAATCGCTGGCGTATTTAAAATTTGCGACAGTATAAAATTAATTTTGAAAAATTTACTATAGAAAAGGCAATCCCTGGCGTATTTAAAATTTGCGACAGTGAAAAATTATTTTTTGAATAATTTACTATAGAAAAGGCAATCCCTGGCGTATTTAAAATTTGCGACAGTAAAAAATTAATTTTTGGAAAATTTACTATAGAAAAGGCAATCCCTGGCGTAATTAAAATTTGCGACAGTAAAAAATTATTTTTTGCAAAGTTTACTATAGAAAACGAAATCCCTGGCGTATTTAAAATTTGCGACAGTAAAAAATTAATTTTTGAAAAATTTACTATAGAAAAGGCAATCCCGGGCGTATTTAAAATTTGCGACAGTAAAAAATTAATTTTTGAAAAATTTTCTATAGAAAAGGCAATCCCTGGCGAATTTAAAATTTGCGACAATAAAAAATTATTTTTTGAAAAATTTACTATAGAAAAGGCAACCCCTGGCGCAATTAAAATTTGCGACAGTAAAAAATTATTTTTTGAAAAATTTACTATAGCCAAGGCAATCCCTGGCGTATTTAAAATTTGCGACAGTAAAAAATATTTTTTGCAAAATTTACTATAGAAAAGGCAATCGCTGGCGTATTTAAAATTTGCGACAGTAAAAAATTATTTTTTGCAAAATTTACTATAGAAAAGGCAATCGCTGGCGTATTTAAAATTTGCGACAGTAAAAAATTATTTTTTGAATAATTTACTAAAGAAAAGGCAATCCCTGGCGAATTTAAAATTTGCGACAATAAAAAATTATTTTTTGAAAAATTTACTATAGAAAAGGCAATCCCTGGCGCAATTAAAATTTGCGACAGTAAAAAATTATTTTTTGAAAAATTTACTACAGACAAGGCAATCCCTGGCGTATTTAAAATTTGCGACAATATAAAATTATTTTTTGAATAATTTACTATAGAAAAGTCAATCCCTGGCGTAATTAAAATTTGCGACAGTATAAAATTAATTTTGAAAAATTTACTATAGAAAAGGCAATCCCTGGCGTATTTAAAATTTGCGACAGTAAAAAATTACTTTTTGAATAATTCACTATAGAAAAGGCAATCCCTGGCGCAATTAAAATTTGCGACAGTAAAAAATTATTTTTTGAAAAATTTACTACAGACAAGGCAATCCCTGGCCTATTTAAAATTTGAGACAGTAAAAAATTAATTTTTGGAAAATTTACTATAGAAAAGGCAATCCCTGGCGTAATTAAAATTTGCGACAGTAAAAAATTATTTTTTGCAAAGTTTACTATAGAAAAGGCAATCCCTGGCGTATTTAAAATTTGCGACAGTAAAAAATTATTTTTTGAAATATTTACTATAGAAAAGGCAATCCCTGGCGTATTTAAAATTTACGACAGTAAAAAAATAATTTTTGAAAAATTTTCTATAGAAAAGGCAATCCCTGGCGAATTTAAAATTTGCGACATTAAAAAATTATTTTTTGAAAAATTTACTATAGAAAAGGCAACCCCTGGCGCAATTAAAATTTGCGACAGTAAAAAATTATATTTTGAAAAATTTACTATAGACAAGGCAATCCCTGGCGTATTTAAAATTTGCGACAGTAAAAAATTATTTTTTACACAATTTACTATAGAAAGGCAATCGCTGGTGTATTTAAAATTTGCGACAGCAAAAAATTAATTTTTGGAAAATTCACTATAGAAAAGGCAATCCCTGGCGTATTTAAAATTTGCGACAGTAAAAAATAGTTTTTTGCAAAATTTACTATAGAAAAGGCAATCGCTGGCGTATTTAAAATTTGCGACAGTATAAAATTAATTTTGAAAAATTTACTATAGAAAAGGCAATCCCTGGCGTATTTAAAATTTGCGACAGTATAAAATTATTTTTTGAATAATTTACTATAGAAAAGGCAATCCCTGGCGTATTTAAAATTTGCGACAGTAAAAAATTAATTTTTGGAAAATTTACTATAGAAAAGGCAATCCCTGGCGTAATTAAAATTTGCGACAGTAAAAAATTATTTTTTTGCAAAGTTTACTATAGAAAACGAAATCCCTGGCGTATTTAAAATTTGCGACAGTAAAAAATTAATTTTTGAAAAATTTACTATAGAAAAGGCAATCCCGGGCGTATTTAAAATTTGCGACAGTAAAAAATTAATTTTTGAAAAATTTTCTATAGAAAAGGCAATCCCTGGCGAATTTAAAATTTGCGACAATAAAAAATTATTTTTTGAAAAATTTACTATAGAAAAGGCAACCCCTGGCGCAATTAAAATTTGCGACAGTAAAAAATTATTTTTTGAAAAATTTACTATAGCCAAGGCAATCCCTGGCGTATTTAAAATTTGCGACAGTAAAAAATATTTTTTGCAAAATTTACTATAGAAAAGGCAATCGCTGGCGTATTTAAAATTTGCGACAGTAAAAAATTATTTTTTGCAAAATTTACTATAGAAAAGGCAATCGCTGGCGTATTTAAAATTTGCGACAGTAAAAAATTATTTTTTGAATAATTTACTAAAGAAAAGGCAATCCCTGGCGAATTTAAAATTTGCGACAATAAAAAATTATTTTTTGAAAAATTTACTATAGAAAAGGCAATCCCTGGCGCAATTAAAATTTGCGACAGTAAAAAATTATTTTTTGAAAAATTTACTACAGACAAGGCAATCCCTGCGTATTTAAAATTTGCGACAATATAAAATTATTTTTTGAATAATTTACTATAGAAAAGTCAATCCCTGGCGTAATTAAAATTTGCGACAGTATAAAATTAATTTTGAAAAATTTACTATAGAAAAGGCAATCCCTGGCGTATTTAAAATTTGCGACAGTAAAAAATTACTTTTTGAATAATTCACTATAGAAAAGGCAATCCCTGGCGCAATTAAAATTTGCGACAGTAAAAAATTATTTTTTGAAAAATTTACTACAGACAAGGCAATCCCTGGCCTATTTAAAATTTGAGAAAGTAAAAAATTAATTTTTGGAAAATTTACTATAGAAAAGGCAATCCCTGGCGTAATTAAAATTTGCGACAGTAAAAAATTATTTTTTGCCAAGTTTACTATAGAAAAGGCAATCCCTGGCGTATTTAAAATTTGCGACAGTAAAAAATTATTTTTTGAAATATTTACTATAGAAAAGGCAATCCCTGGCGTATTTAAAATTTACGACAGTAAAAAAATAATTTTTGAAAAATTTTCTATAGAAAAGGTAATCCCTGGCGAATTTAAAATTTGCGACATTAAAAAATTATTTTTTGAAAAATTTACTATAGAAAAGGCAACCCCTGGCGCAATTAAAATTTGCGACAGTAAAAAATTATATTTTGAAAAATTTACTATAGACAAGGCAATCCCTGGCGTATTTAAAATTTGCGACAGTAAAAAATTATTTTTTACACAATTTACTATAGAAAGGCAATTGCTGGTGTATTTAAAATTTGCGACAGCAAAAAATTAATTTTTGGAAAATTCACTATAGAAAAGGCAATCCCTGGCGTATTTAAAATTTGCGACAGTAAAAAATAGTTTTTTGCAAAATTTACTATAGAAAAGGCAATCGCTGGCGTATTTAAAATTGGCGACAGTATAAAATTAATTTTGAAAAATTTACTATAGAAAAGGCAATCCCTGGCGTATTTAAAATTTGCGACAGTAAAAAAATTACTTTTTTGAATAATTTACTATAGAAAAGGCAATCCCTGGCGTATTTAAAATTTGCGACAGTAAAAAATTAATTTTTGGAAAATTTACTATAGAAAAGGCAATCCCTGGCGTAATTAAAATTTGCGACAGTAAAAAATTATTTTTTGCAAAGTTTACTATAGAAAACGAAATCCCTGGCGTATTTAAAATTTGCGACAGTAAAAAATTAATTTTTGAAAAATTTACTATAGAAAAGGCAATCCCGGGCGTATTTAAAATTTGCGACAGTAAAAAATTAATTTTTGAAAAATTTTCTATAGAAAAGGCAATCCCTGGCGAATTTAAAATTTGCGACAATAAAAAATTATTTTTTGAAAAATTTACTATAGAAAAGGCAACCCCTGGCGCAATTAAAATTTGCGACAGTAAAAAATTATTTTTTACACAATTTACTATAGAAAGGCAATCGCTGGTGTATTTAAAATTTGCGACAGCAAAAAATTAATTTTTGGAAAATTCACTATAGAAAAGGCAATCCCTGGCGTATTTAAAATTTGCGACAGTAAAAAATAGTTTTTTGCAAAATTTACTATAGAAAAGGCAATCGCTGGCGTATTTAAAATTGGCGACAGTATAAAATTAATTTTGAAAAATTTACTATAGAAAAGGCAATCCCTGGCGTATTTAAAATTTGCGACAGTAAAAAAATTACTTTTTTGAATAATTTACTATAGAAAAGGCAATCCCTGGCGTATTTAAAATTTGCGACAGTAAAAAATTAATTTTTGGAAAATTTACTATAGAAAAGGCAATCCCTGGCGTATTTAAAATTTGCGACAGTAAAAAATTAATTTTTGGAAAATTTACTATAGAAAAGGCAATCCCTGGCGTAATTAAAATTTGCGACAGTAAAAAATTATTTTTTGCAAAGTTTACTATAGAAAACGAAATCCCTGGCGTATTTAAAATTTGCGACAGTAAAAAATTAATTTTTGAAAAATTTACTATAGAAAAGGCAATCCCTGGCGTATTTAAAATTTGCGACAGTAAAAAATTAATTTTTGGAAAATTTACTATAGAAAAGGCAATCCCTGGCGTAATTAAAATTTGCGACAGTAAAAAATTATTTTTTGCAAAGTTTACTATAGAAAACGAAATCCCTGGCGTATTTAAAATTTGCGACAGTAAAAAATTAATTTTTGAAAAATTTACTATAGAAAAGGCAATCCCGGGCGTATTTAAAATTTGCGACAGTAAAAAATTAATTTTTGAAAAATTTTCTATAGAAAAGGCAATCCCTGGCGAATTTAAAATTTGCGACAATAAAAAATTATTTTTTGAAAAATTTACTATAGAAAAGGCAACCCCTGGCGCAATTAAAATTTGCGACAGTAAAAAATTATTTTTTGAAAAATTTACTATAGCCAGGGCAATCCCTGGCGTATTTAAAATTTGCGACAGTAAAAAATATTTTTTGCAAAATTTACTATAGAAAAGGCAATCGCTGGCGTATTTAAAATTTGCGACAGTAAAAAATTATTTTTTGCAAAATTTACTATAGAAAAGGCAATCGCTGGCGTATTTAAAATTTGCGACAGTATAAAATTAATTTTGAAAAATTTACTATAGAAAAGGCAATCCCTGGCGTAATTAAAATTTGCGACAGTAAAAAATAATTTTTTGAAAAATTTACTATAGAAAAGGCAATCCCTGGCGCAATTAAAATTTGCGACAGTAAAAAATTATTTTTTGAAAAATTTACTACAGACAAGGCAATTACTTTTTTAATAATTTGCTATAGAAAAGGCAATCCCTGGCGTATTTAAAATTTGCGACAGTAAAAAATTACTTTTTGAATAATTTACTATAGAAAAGGCAATCCCTGGCTCAATTAAAATTTGCGACAGTAAAAAATTATTTTTTGAAAAATTTACTACAGACAAGGCAATTACTTTTTTAATAATTTGCTATAGAAAAGGCAATCCCTGGCGTATTTAAAATTTGCGACAGTAAAAAATTATTTTTTGAAAAATTTACTATAGAAAAGGCAATCCCTGGCGTATTTAAAATTTGCGACAGTAAAAAATTAATTTTTGAAAAATTTTCTATAGAAAAGGCAATCCCTGGCGAATTTAAAATTTGCGACATTAAAAAATTATTTTTTGAAAAATTTACTATAGAAAGGCAACCCCTGGCGCAATTAAAATTTGCGACAGTAAAAAATTATATTTTGAAAAATTTACTATAGACAAGGCAATCCCTGGCGTATTTAAAATTTGCGACAGTAAAAAATTATTTTTTGCAAAATTTACTATAGAAAAGGCAATAGCTGGCGTATTTAAAATTTGCGACAGTAAAAAATTAATTTTTGGAAAATTCACTATAGAAAAGCCAATCCCTGGCGTATTTAAAATTTGCGACAGTAAAAAATTAATTTTTGAAAAATTTTCTATAGAAAAGGCAATCCCTGGCGCAATTAAAATTTGCGACAGTAAAAAATTATTTTTTGAAAAATTTACTACAGACAAGGCAATCCCTGGCCTATTTAAAATTTGAGAAAGTAAAAAATTAATTTTTGGAAAATTTACTATAGAAAAGGCAATCCCTGGCGTAATTAAAATTTGCGACAGTAAAAAATTATTTTTTGCCAAGTTTACTATAGAAAAGGCAATCCCTGGCGTATTTAAAATTTGCGACAGTAAAAAATTATTTTTTGAAATATTTACTATAGAAAAGGCAATCCCTGGCGTATTTAAAATTTACGACAGTAAAAAAATAATTTTTGAAAAATTTTCTATAGAAAAGGTAATCCCTGGCGAATTTAAAATTTGCGACATTAAAAAATTATTTTTTGAAAAATTTACTATAGAAAAGGCAACCCCTGGCGCAATTAAAATTTGCGACAGTAAAAAATTATATTTTGAAAAATTTACTATAGACAAGGCAATCCCTGGCGTATTTAAAATTTGCGACAGTAAAAAATTATTTTTTACACAATTTACTATAGAAAGGCAATCGCTGGTGTATTTAAAATTTGCGACAGCAAAAAATTAATTTTTGGAAAATTCACTATAGAAAAGGCAATCCCTGGCGTATTTAAAATTTGCGACAGTAAAAAATAGTTTTTTGCAAAATTTACTATAGAAAAGGCAATCGCTGGCGTATTTAAAATTGGCGACAGTATAAAATTAATTTTGAAAAATTTACTATAGAAAAGGCAATCCCTGGCGTATTTAAAATTTGCGACAGTAAAAAAATTACTTTTTTGAATAATTTACTATAGAAAAGGCAATCCCTGGCGTATTTAAAATTTGCGACAGTAAAAAATTAATTTTTGGAAAATTTACTATAGAAAAGGCAATCCCTGGCGTAATTAAAATTTGCGACAGTAAAAAATTATTTTTTGCAAAGTTTACTATAGAAAACGAAATCCCTGGCGTATTTAAAATTTGCGACAGTAAAAAATTAATTTTTGAAAAATTTACTATAGAAAAGGCAATCCCGGGCGTATTTAAAATTTGCGACAGTAAAAAATTAATTTTTGAAAAATTTTCTATAGAAAAGGCAATCCCTGGCGAATTTAAAATTTGCGACAATAAAAAATTATTTTTTGAAAAATTTACTATAGAAAAGGCAACCCCTGGCGCAATTAAAATTTGCGACAGTAAAAAATTATTTTTTGAAAAATTTACTATAGCCAGGGCAATCCCTGGCGTATTTAAAATTTGCGACAGTAAAAAATATTTTTTGCAAAATTTACTATAGAAAAGGCAATCGCTGGCGTATTTAAAATTTGCGACAGTAAAAAATTATTTTTTGCAAAATTTACTATAGAAAAGGCAATCGCTGGCGTATTTAAAATTTGCGACAGTATAAAATTAATTTTGAAAAATTTACTATAGAAAAGGCAATCCCTGGCGTAATTAAAATTTGCGACAGTAAAAAATAATTTTTTGAAAAATTTACTATAGAAAAGGCAATCCCTGGCGCAATTAAAATTTGCGACAGTAAAAAATTATTTTTTGAAAAATTTACTACAGACAAGGCAATTACTTTTTTAATAATTTGCTATAGAAAAGGCAATCCCTGGCGTATTTAAAATTTGCGACAGTAAAAAATTACTTTTTGAATAATTTACTATAGAAAAGGCAATCCCTGGCTCAATTAAAATTTGCGACAGTAAAAAATTATTTTTTGAAAAATTTACTACAGACAAGGCAATTACTTTTTTAATAATTTGCTATAGAAAAGGCAATCCCTGGCGTATTTAAAATTTGCGACAGTAAAAAATTATTTTTTGAAAAATTTACTATAGAAAAGGCAATCCCTGGCGTATTTAAAATTTGCGACAGTAAAAAATTAATTTTTGAAAAATTTTCTATAGAAAAGGCAATCCCTGGCGAATTTAAAATTTGCGACATTAAAAAATTATTTTTTGAAAAATTTACTATAGAAAAGGCAACCCCTGGCGCAATTAAAATTTGCGACAGTAAAAAATTATATTTTGAAAAATTTACTATAGACAAGGCAATCCCTGGCGTATTTAAAATTTGCGACAGTAAAAAATTATTTTTTGCAAAATTTACTATAGAAAAGGCAATAGCTGGCGTATTTAAAATTTGCGACAGTAAAAAATTAATTTTTGGAAAATTCACTATAGAAAAGCCAATCCCTGTCGTATTTAAAATTTGCGACAGTAAAAAATAATTTTTTGCAAAATTTAATATACAAAAGGCAATCGCTGGAGTATTTAAAATTTGCGACACTATAAAATTAATTTTGAAAAATTTACTATAGAAAAGGCAATCCCTGGCGTATTTAAAATTTGCGACAGTAAAAAATAATTTTTTGAAAAATTTACTATAGAAAAGGCAATCCCTGGCGCAATTAAAATTTGCGACAGTAAAAAACTATTTTTTGAAAAATTTACTATAGCTAAGGCAATCCCTGGCACAATTAAAATTTGCGACAGTAAAAAATTATTTTTTGAATAATTTACTATAGAAAAATCAATCCCTGGCGTATTTAAAATTTGCGATAGTAAAAAATTAATTTTTGGAAAATTTACTATAGAAAAGGCAATCCCTGCCTTAATTAAAATTTGCGACAGTAAAAAATTATTTTTTGCAAAGTTTACTATAGAAAAGGCAATCCCTGGCGTATTTAAAATTTGCGACAGTTAAAAAATAATTTTTGAAAAATTTACTATAGAAAAGGCAATCCCTGGCGGAATTAAAATTTGCGACAGTATAAAATTATTTTTTTAATAATTTGCTATAGAAAAGGCAATCTCTGGCGTATTTAAAAATTGCGACAGTAAAAAATTATTTTTTGCAAAATTTACTATAGAAAAGGCAATCCCTGGCGTATTTAAAATTTGCGACAGTAAAAAATTATTTTTTGAAAAATTTACTATAGAAAAGGCAATCCCTGCCGCAATTAAAATTTGCGACAGTAAAAAATTATTTTTTGAAAAATTTACTATAGAAAAGGCAATCCCTGGCGCAGTTAAAATTTGCGACAGTAAAAAATAATTTTTTGAATAATTTACTATAGAAAAGGCAATCCCTGGCGTATTTAAAATTTGCGACAGTAAAAAATTAATTTTTGGAAAATTTACTATAGAAAAGGCAATCCCTGGCGTAATTAAAATTTGCGACAGTAAAAAATTATTTTTTGCAAAGTTTACTATAGAAAAGGCAATCCCTGGCGTATTTAAAATTTGCGACAGTAAATTTTTTGAAATATTTACTATAGAAAAGGCAATCCCTGGCGTATTTAAAATTTGCGACAGTAAAAAAATAATTTTTGAAAAATTTTCTATAGAAAAGGCAATCCCTGGCGAATTTAAAATTTGCGACATTAAAAAATTATTTTTTGAGAAATTTACTATAGAAAAGGCAACCCCTGGCGCAATTAAAATTTGCGACAGTAAAAAATTATATTTTGAAAAATTTACTATAGACAAGGCAATCCCTGGCGTATTTAAAATTTGCGACAGTAAAAAATTATTTTTTGAAAAATTTACTATAGAAAAGGCAATCCCTGGCGCAATTAAAATTTGCGACAGTAAAAAATTATTTTTTGAAAAATTTACTACAGACAAGGCAATCCCTGGCGTATTTAAAATTTGCGACAGTATAAAATTATTTTTTGAATAATTTACTATAGAAAAGTCAATCCCTGGCGTAATTAAAATTTGCGACAGTATAAAATTAATTTTGAAAAATTTACTATAGAAAAGGCAATCCCTGGCGTATTTAAAATTTGCGACAGTAAAAAATTACTTTTTGAATAATTCACTATAGAAAAGGCAATCCCTGGCGCAATTAAAATTTGCGACAGTAAAAAATTATTTTTTGAAAAATTGACTACAGACAAGGCAATCCCTGGCCTATTTAAAATTTGAGACAGTAAAAAATTAATTTTTGGAAAATTTACTATAGAAAAGGCAATCCCTGGCGTAATTAAAATTTGCGACAGTAAAAAATTATTTTTTGCAAAGTTTACTATAGAAAAGGCAATCCCTGGCGTATTTAAAATTTGCGACAGTAAAAAATTATTTTTTGAAATATTTACTATAGAAAAGGCAATCCCTGGCGTATTTAAAATTTGCGACAGTAAAAAAATAATTTTTGAAAAATTTTCTATAGAAAAGGCAATCCCTGGCGAATTTAAAATTTGCGACATTAAAAAATTATTTTTTGAAAAATTTACTATAGAAAAGGCAACCCCTGGCGCAATTAAAATTTGCGACAGTAAAAAATTATATTTTGAAAAATTTACTATAGAAAAGGCAATCCCTGGCGTATTTAAAATTTGCGACAGTAAAAAATTATTTTTTGCACAATTTACTATAGAAAGGCAATCGCTGGCGTATTTAAAATTTGCGACAGTAAAAAATTAATTTTTGGAAAATTCACTATAGAAAAGGCAATCCCTGGCGTATTTAAAATTTGCGACAGTAAAAAATAATTTTTTGCAAAGTTTACTATAGAAAAGGCAATCGCTGGCGTATTTAAAATTTGCGACAGTATAAAATTAATTTTGAAAAATTTACTATAGAAAAGGCAATCCCTGGCGTATTTAAAATTTGCGACAGTAAAAAATTATTTTTTGAATAATTTACTATAGAAAAGGCGATCCCTGGCGTATTTAAAATTTGCGACAGTAAAAAATTAATTTTTGGAAAATTTACTATAGAAAAGGCAATCCCTGGCGTAATTAAAATTTGCGACAGTAAAAAATTATTTTTTGCAAAGTTTACTATAGAAAACGAAATCGCTGGCGTATTTAAAATTTGCGACAGTAAAAAATTAATTTTTGAAAAATTTACTATAGAAAAGGCAATCCCGGGCGTATTTAAAATTTGCGACAGTAAAAAATTAATTTTTGAAAAATTTTCTATAGAAAAGGCAATCCCTGGCGAATTTAAAATTTGCGACAATAAAAAATTATTTTTTGAAAAATTTACTATAGAAAAGGCAACACCTGGCGCAATTAAAATTTGCGACAGTAAAAAATTATTTTTTGAAAAATTTACTATAGACAAGGCAATCCCTGGCGTATTTAAAATTTGCGACAGTAAAAAATATTTTTTTCAAAATTTACTATAGAAAAGGCAATCGCTGGCGTATTTAAAATTTGCGACAGTAAAAAATTATTTTTTGCAAAATTTACTATAGAAAAGGCAATCGCTGGCGTATTTAAAATTTGCGACAGTATAAAATTAATTTTGAAAAATTTACTATAGAAAAGGCAATCCCTGGCGTAATTAAAATTTGCGACAGTAAAAAATAATTTTTTGAAAAATTTACTATAGAAAAGGCAATCACTGGCGCAATTAAAATTTGCGACAGTAAAAAATTATTTTTTGAAAAATTTACTATAGAAAAGGCAATCCCTGGCGCAATTAAAATTTGCGACAGTAAAAAATTATTTTTTGAATAATTTACTATAGAAAAGGCAATCCCTGGCGTATTTAACATTTGCGACAATAAAAAATTAATTTTTGGAAAATTTACTATAGAAAAGGCAATCCCTGGCCTAATTAAAATTTGCGACAGTAAAAAATTAATTTTTGAAAAATTTACTATAGAAAAGGCAATCCCAGGCGTATTTAAAATTTGCGACAGTAAAAAATTAATTTTTGAAAAATTTTCTATAGAAAAGGCAATCCCTGGCGAATTCAAAATTTGCGACAATAAAGAATAATTTTTTGAAAAATTTACTATAGAAAAGGCAACCCCTGGCGCAGTTAAAATTTGCGACAGTAAAAAATTATTTTTTGAAAAATTTACTATAGACAAGGCAATCCCTGGCGTATTTAAAATTTGCGACAGTAAAAAATTATTTTTTGCAAAATTTACTATAGAAAAGGCAATCGCTGGCGTATTTAAAATTTACGACAGTAAAAAATTATTTTTTGAATATTTTACTATAGAAATGGCAATCCATGGCGTATTTAAAATTTGCGACAGTAAAAAATTAATTTTTGGAAAATTTACTATAGAAAAGGCAACCCCTGGCTTATTTAAAATTTGCGACAGTAAAAAATCAATTTTTGGAAAATTCACTATAGAAAAGGCAATGCCTGGCGTATTTAAAATTTGCGACAGTAAAAAATTATTTTTTGAAAAATTTACTTTAGACAAGGCAATCTCTGGCGTATTTAAATTTAGGACAGAAAAAAATTATTTTTTTGCAAAATTTACTATAGAAAAGGCAATCCCTGGCGTATTTAAAATTTGCGACAGTAAAAAACTATTTTTTGAATAATTTACTATAGAAAAGGCAATCCCTGGCGAATTTAAAATTTGCGACAATAAAAAATTATTTTTTGAAAAATTTACTATAGAAAAGGCAATCCCTGGCGCAATTAAAATTTGCGACAGTAAAAAATTATTTTTTGAAAAATTTACGACAGACAAGGCAATCCCTGGCGTATTTAAAATTTGCGACAGTATAAAATTATTTTTTGAATAATTTACTATAGAAAAGTCAATCCCTGGCGTAATTAAAATTTGCGACAGTATAAAATTAATTTTGAAAAATTTACTATAGAAAAGGCAATCCCTGGCGTATTTAAAATTTGCGACAGTAAAAAATTACTTTTTGAATAATTTACTATAGAAAAGGCAATCCCTGGCGCAATTAAAATTTGCGACAGTAAAAAATTATTTTTTGAAAAATTTACTACAGACAAGGCAATCCCTGCCGTATTTAAAATTTACGACAGTATAAAATTATTTTTTTAATAATTTGCTATAGAAAAGGCAATCCCTGGCGAATTTAAAATTTGCGACAATTAAAAATTATTTTTTGAAAAATTTACTATAGAAAAGGCAACCCCTGGCGCAATTAAAATTTGCGACAGTAAAAAATTATTTTTTGAAATATTTACTATAGACAAGGCAATCCCTGGCGTATTTAAAATTTGTGACAGTAAAAAATTATTTTTTGAATAATTTACTATAGAAAAGGCAATCCCTGGCGAATTTGAAATTTGCGACAATAAAAAATTATTTTTTGAAAAATTTACTATAGAAAAGGCAATCCCTGGCGCAATTAAAATTTGAGACAGTAAAAAATTATTTTTTGAAAAATTTACTACAGACAAGGTAATCCCTGGCGTATTTAAAATTTGCGACAGTATAAAATTATTTTTTGAATAATTTACTATATAAAAGTCAATCCCTGGCGTAATTAAAATTTGCGACAGTATAAAATTAATTTTGAAAAATTTACTATAGAAAAGGCAATCCCTGGCGTATTTAAAATTTGCGACAGTAAAAAATTACTTTTTGAATAATTTACTATAGAAAAGGCAATCCCTGGCGCAATTAAAATTTGCGACAGTAAAAAATTATTTTTTGAAAAATTTACTACAGACAAGGCAAACCCTGCCGTATTTAAAATTTACGACAGTATAAAATTATTTTTTTAATAATTTGCTATAGAAAAGGCAATCCCTGGCGTATTTAAAATTTGCGACAGTAAAAAATTATTTTTTACAAAATTTACTATAGCAAAGGCAATCCCTGGCGTATTTAAAATTTGCGACAGTAAAAAATTATTTTTTGAAAAATTTACTATAGAAAAGGCAATCCCTGGCGCAATTAAAATTTGCGACCGTAAAAAATTATTTTTTGAATAATTTACTATAGAAAAGGCAATCCCTGGCGTATTTAAAATTTGAGACAGTAAAAATTTAATTTTAGTAAATTTACTATAGAAAAGGCAATCCCTGGCGTAATTAAAATTTGCGACAGTAGAAAATTATTTTTTGCAAAGTTTACTATAGAAAAGGCAATCCCTGGCGTATTTAAAATTTGCGACAGCAAAAAACTATTTTTTGGAAAATTTACTATAGAAAAGGCAATCGCTGGCGTATTTAAAATTTGCGACAATAAAAAATTAATTTTCGGAAAATTCACTACAGAAAACCAATCCCTGGCGTATTTAAAATTTGCGACAGTAAAAAATAATTTTTTGCAAAATTTGCTATAGAAAAGGCAATCGCTGGCGTATTTAAAATTTGCGACAGTATAAAATTAATTTTGAAAAATTTACTATAGAAAAGGCAATCCCTGGCGTATTTAAAATTTGCGACAGTAAAAAATAATTTTTTGAAAAATTTACTATAGAAAAGGCAATCCCTGGCGCAATTAAAATTTGCGACAGTAAAAAATTATTTTTTGAAAATTTTACTATAGTTAAGGCAATCCCTGGCACAATTAAAATTTGCGACAGTAAAAAATTATTTTTTGAATAATTTACTATAGAAAAGGCAATCCCTGGCGTATTTAAAATTTGCGATAGTAAAAAATTATTTTTTGAAAAATTTTCTATAGAAGAGGCAATACCTGGCGCAATTAAAATTTGCGACAGTAAAAAATTCATTTTTGAAAAATTTACTATAGAAAAGGCAATCCCTGGCCTAATTAAAATTTGCGACAGTAAAAAATTAATTTTTGAAATATTTACTATAGAAAAGGCAATCCCTGGCGCAATTAAAATTTGCGACAGTAAAAAATTAATTTTTGAAATATTTACTATAGAAAAGGCAATCCCTGGCGTATATTAAAATTTGCGACAGCAAAAAATTATTTTTTGAAAAATTTACTATAGAAAAGGCAATCCCTGGCGTATTTAAAATTTGCGAGAGTAAAAAATTATTTTTTGGAAAATTTACTATAGAAAAGGCAATCCCTGGCGTATTTAAAATTTGCGACAGTAAAAAATAATTTTTTGCAAAATTTACTATAGAAAAGGCAATCGCTGGCGTATTTAAAATTTGCGACAGTATAAAATTAATTTTGAAAAATTTATTATAGAAAAGGCAATCCCTGGCGTATTTAAAATTTGCGACAGTAAAAAATAATTTTTGAAAAATTTACTATAGAAAAGGCAATTCCTGGCGCAATTAAAATTTGCGACAGTAAAAAATTATTTTTTGAAAATTTTACTATAGTTAAGGCATTCCCTGGCACAATTAAAATTTGCGACAGTAAAAAATTATTTTTTGAATAATTTACTATAGAAAAGGCAATCCCTGGCGTATTTAAAATTTGCGATAGTAAAAAATTAATTTTTGGAAAATTTACTATAGAAAAGGCAATCCCTGGCGTAATTAAAATTTGCGACAGTAAAAAATTATTTTTTGCAAAGTTTACTATACAAAAGGCAATCCCTGGCGTATTTAAAATTTGCGCAAGTAAGAAATTAATTTTTGAAAAATTTACTATAGAAAAGGCAATCCCGGGCGTATTTAAAATTTGCGACAGTAAAAAGTTAATTTTTGAAAAATTTTCTATAGAAAAGGTAATCCCTGGCGAATTTAAAATTTGCGACAATAAAAAATTATTTTTTGAAAAATTTACTATAGAAAAGGCAATCCCTGGCGCAACTAAAATTTGCGACAGTAAAAAATTATTTTTTGAAAAATTTACTATAGAAAAGGCAATCCCTGGCGCAGTTAAAATTTGCGACAGTAAAAAATAATTTTTTGGAAAATTTACTATAGAAAATGCAATCGCTGGCGAATTTAAAATTTGCGACAGTATAAAATTAATTTTGAAAAATTTACTATAGAAAAGGCAATCCCTGGCGTATTTAAAATTTGCGACAGTAAAAAATAATTTTTTGAAAAATTTACTATAGAAAAGGCAATCCCTGGCCCAGTTAAAATTTGCGACAGTAAAAAATTATTTTTTGAATAATTTACTATAGAAAAGGCAATCCCTGGCGTATTGAAAATTTGCGACAGTAAAAAATAATTTTTTCCAAAATTTACTATAGAAAAGGCAATCCCTGGCGTAATTAAAATTTGCGACAGTAAAAAATTAATTTTTGAAAAATTTACTATAGAAAAGGCAATCCCTGGCGCAATTAAAATTTGCGACAGTAAAAAATTAATTTTTGAAATATTTACTATAGAAAAGGCAATCCCTGGCGTATATTAAAATTTGCGACAGCAAAAAATTATTTTTTGAAAAATTTAATATAGAAAAGGCAATCCTTGGCGAATTTAAAATTTGCGACAATAAAAAATTATTTTTTGAAAAATTTACTATAGAAAAGGCAATCCCTGGAGAATTTAAAATTTGCTACAATATAAAATTATTTTTTGAAAAATTTACAATAGAAGAGGCAATACCTCGCGCAATTAAAATTTGCGACAGTAAAAAACTATTTTTTGAAAAATTTACTATAGACAATGCGATCCCTGGCGTATTTAAAATTTGCGACAGCAAAAAATTATTTTTTGAAAAATTTACTATAGAAAAGGAATCCCTGGCGGAATTAAAATTTGCGACAATATAAAATTGATTTTTGAAAAATTTTCTATAGAAAAGGCGATCCCTGGCGTATTTAAAATTTGCGAGAGTAAAAAATTATTTTTTGGAAAATTTACTATAGAAAAGGCAATCGCTGGCGTATTTAAAATTTGCGACAGTAAAAAATTAATTTTTGGAAAATTCACTACAGAAAAGCCAATCCCTGGCGTATTTAAAATTTGCGACAGTAAAAAATAATTTTTTGCAAAATTTACTATCGAAAAGGCAATCGCTGGCGTATTTAAAATTTGCGACAGTATAAAATTAATTTTGAAAAATTTACTATAGAAAAGGCAATCCCTGGCGTATTTAAAATTTGCGACAGTAAAAAATAATTTTTTGAAAAATTTACTATAGAAAAGGCAATCCCTGGCGCAATTAAAATTTGCGACAGTAAAAAATTATTTTTTGAAAATTTTACTATAGTTAAGGCAATCCCTGGCACAATTAAAATTTGCGACAGTAAAAAATTATTTTTTGAATAATTTACTATAGAAAAGGCGATCCCTGTCGTATTTAAAATTTGCGAGAGTAAAAAATAATTTTTTGGAAAATTTACTATAGAAAAGGCAATCGCTGGCGTATTTAAAATTTGCGACAGTAAAAAATTAATTTTTGGAAAATTCACTACAGAAAAGCCAATCCCTGGCGTATTTAAAATTTGCGACAGTAAAAAATAATTTTTTGCAAAATTTACTATAGAAAAGGCAATCCCTGGCGTAATTAAAATTTGCGACAGTAAAAAATTATTTTTTGCAAAGTTTACTATAGAAAAGGCAATCCCTGGCGTATTTAAAATTTGCGACAGTAAAAAATTAATTTTTGAAAAATTTACTATAGAAAAGGCAATCCCGGGCGTATTTAAAATTTGCGACAGTAAAAAGTTAATTTTTGAAAAATTTTCTATAGAAAAGGCAATCCCTGGCGAATTTACAATTTGCGACAATAAAAAATTATTTTTTGAAAAATTTACTATAGAAAAGGCAATCCCTGGCGCAATTAAAATTAACGACAGTAAAAAATTATTTTTTGAAAAATTTACTATAGAAAAGGCAATCCCTGGCGCAGTTAAAATTTCCGACAGTAAAAAATAATTTTTGGAAAACTTACTATAGAAAATGCAATCGCTGGTGTATTTAAAATTTACGACAGTATAAAATTAATTTTTAAAAATTTACTATAGAAAAGGCAATCCCTGGCGTATTTAAAATTTGCCACAGTAAAAAATAATTTTTTGAAAAATTTACTATAGAAAAGGCAATCCCTGGCGCAGTTAAAATTTGCGACAGTAAAAAATTATTTTTTGAATAATTTACTGTAGAAAAGGCAATCCCTGGCGTATTTAAAATTTGCGACAGTAAAAAATTATTTTTTGAAAAATTTACTATAGACAAGGCAATCCCTGGCGTATTTAAAATTTGCGACAGTAAAAAATATTTTTTGCAAAATTTACTATAGAAAAGGCAATCGCTGGCGTATTTAAAATTCGCGACAGTAAAAAATAATTTTTTGCAAAATTTACTATAGAAAAGGCAATCGCTGGCGTATTTAAAATTTGCGACAGTATAAAATTAATTTTGAAAAATTTACTATAGAAAAGGCAATCCCTGGCGTAATTAAATTTTGCGACAGTAAAAAATAATTTTTTGAAAAATTTACTATAGAAAAGGCAATCCCTGGCGCAATTAAAATTTGCGACAGTAAAAAATTATTTTTTGAAAAATTTACTATAGAAAAGGCAATCCCTGGCGCAATTAAAATTTGCGACAGTAAAAAATTATTTTTTGAATAATTTACTATAGAAAATGCAATCCCTGGCGTATTTAACATTTGCGACAGTAAAAAATTAATTTTTGGAAAATTTACTATAGAAAAGGCAATCCTTGGCGTATTTAAAATTTGCGACAGTAAAAAATTAATTTTTGAAAAATTTACTATAGAAAAGGCAATCCCAGGCGTATTTAAAATTTGCGACAGTAAAAAATTAATTTTTGAAAAATTTTCTATAGAAAAGGCAATCCCTGGCGAATTCAAAATTTGCGACAATAAAGAATTATTTTTTGAAAAATTTAGTATAGAAAAGGCAACCCCTGGCGCAGTTAAAATTTGCCACAGTAAGAAATTATTTTTTGAAAAATTTACTATAAACAAGGCAATCCCTGGCGTATTTAAAATTTGCGACAGTAAAAAATTATTTTTTGCAAAATTTACTACAGAAAAGGCAATCGCTGGCGTATTTAAAATTTACGACAGTAAAAAATTATTTTTTGAATAGTTTACTATAGAAATGGCAATCCATGGCGTATTTAAAATTTGCGACAGTAAAAAATTAATTTTTGGAAAATTTACTATAGAAAAGGCAACCCCTGGCTTATTTAAAATTTGCGACAGTAAAAAATTAATTTTTGGAAAATTCACTATAGAAAAGGCAATCCCTGGCGTATTTAAAATTTGCGACAGTAAAAAATTATTTTTTGAAAAATTTACTTTAGACAAGGCAATCTCTGGCGTATTTAAATTTGCGACAGAAAAAAATTATTTTTTTGCAAAATTTACTATAGAAAAGGCAATCCCTGGCGTATTTAAAATTTGCGACAATAAAAAATTATTTTTTGAAAAATTTACTACAGACAAGGCAATCTCTGGCGTATTTAAATTTGCGACAGAAAAAAATTATTTTTTTGCAAAATTTACTATAGAAGAGGCAATCCCTGGCGCAATTAAAATTTGCGACAGTAAAAAATTATTTTTTGTAAAATTTACTACAGACAAGGCAATCCCTGCCGTATTTAAAATTTACGACAGTATAAAATTATTTTTTTAATAATTTGCTATAGAAAAGGCAATCCCTGGCGAATTTAAAATTTGCGACAATTAAAAATTATTTTTTGAAAAATTTACTATAGAAAAGGCAACCCCTGGCGCAATTAAAATTTGCGACAGTAAAAATTATTTTTTGAAATATTTACTATAGACAAGGCAATCCCTGGCGTATTTAAAATTTGCGACAGTAAAAAATTATTTTTTGAATAATTTACTATAGAAAAGGCAATCCCTGGCGAATTTGAAATTTGCGACAATAAAAAATTATTTTTTGAAAAATTTACTATAGAAAAGGCAATCCCTGGCGCAATTAAAATTTGAGACAGTAAAAAATTATTTTTTGAAAAATTTACTACAGACAAGGCAATCCCTGGCGTATTTAAAATTTGCGACAGTATAAAATGATTTTTTGAATAATTTACTATAGAAAAGTCAATCCCTGGCGTAATTAAAATTTGCGACAGTATAAAATTAATTTTGAAAAATTTACTATATAAAAGGCAATCCCTGGCGTATTTAAAATTTGCGACAGTAAAAAATTACTTTTTGAATAATTTACTATAGAAAAGGCAATCCCTGGCGCAATTAAAATTTGCGACAGTAAAAAATTATTTTTTGAAAAATTTACTACAGACAAGGCAAACCCCGCCGTATTTAAAATTTACGACAGTATAAAATTATTTTTTTAATAATTTGCTATAGAAAAGGCAATCCCTGGCGTATTTAAAATTTGCGACAGTAAAAAATTATTTTTTACAAAATTTACTATAGAAAAGGCAATCCCTGGCGTATTTAAAATTTGCGACAGTAAAAAATTATGTTATGAAAAATTTACTATAGAAAAGGCAATCCCTGGCGCAATTAAAATTTGCGACAGTAAAAAACTATTTTTTGAATAATTTACTATATAAAAGGCAATCCCTGGCGTATTTAAAATTTGAGACAGTAAAAATTTAATTTTAGTAAATTTACTATAGAAAAGGCAATCCCTGGCGTAATTAAAATTTGCGACAGTAGAAAATTATTTTTTGCAAAGTTTACTATAGAAAAGGCAATCACTGCCGTATTTAAAATTTGCGACAGTAAAAAACTAATTTTTGAAAAACTTACTATAGAAAAGGCAATCCCTGGCGTATTTAAAATTTGCGACAGTAAAAAATTAATTTTTGAAAAATTTTCTATAGAAAAGGCAATCCCTGGCGAATTTAAAATTTGCGACATTAAAAAATTATTTTTTGAAAAATTTACTATAGAAAAGGCAACCCCTGGCGCAATTAAAATTTGCGACAGTAAAAAATTATATTTTGAAAAATTTACTATAGACAAGGCAATCCCTGGCGTATTTAAAATTTGCGAGAGTAAAAAATTATTTTTTGGAAAATTTACTATAGAAAAGGCAATCGCTGGCGTATTTAAAATTTGCGAAAATAAAAAATTAATTTTGGAAAATTCACTACAGAAAAGCCAATCCCTGGCGTATTTAAAATTTGCGACAGTAAAAAATTATTTTTTGAAAAATTTACTATAGAAAAGGCAATCCCTAGCGCAATTAAAATTTGAGACAGTAAAAAATTATTTTTTGAAAAATTTACTAAAGAAAAGGCAATCCCTGGCGTATTTAAAATTTGCGACAGTATAAAATTATTTTTTGAACAATTTACTATATAAAAGTCAATCCCTGGCGTAATTAAAATTTGCGACAGTATAAAATTAATTTTGAAAAATTTACTATAGAAAAGGCAATCCCTGGCGTATTTAAAATTTGCGACAGTAAAAAATTACTTTTTGAATAATTTACTATAGAAAAGGCAATCCCTGGCGCAATTAAAATTTGCGACAGTAAAAAATTATTTTTTGAAAAATTTACTACAGACAAGGCAAACCCTGCCGTATTTAAAATTTACGACAGTATAAAATTATTTTTTTAATAATTTGCTATAGAAAAGGCAATCCCTGGCGTATTTAAAATTTGCGACAGTAAAAAATTATTTTTTACAAAATTTACTATAGAAAAGGCAATCCCTGACGTATTTAAAATTTGCGACAGTAAAAAATTATTTTTTGAAAAATTTACTATAGAAAAGGCAATCCCTGGCGCAATTAAAATTTGCGACAGTAAAAAATTATTTTTTGAATAATTTACTATAGAAAAGGCAATCCCTGGCGTATTTAAAATTTGAGACAGTAAAAATTTAATTTTAGTAAATTTACTATAGAAAAGGCAATCCCTGGCGTAATTAAAATTTGCTACAGTAGAAAATTATTTTTTGCAAAGTTTACTATAGAAAAGGCAATCCCTGGCGTATTAAAATTTGCGACAGTAAAAAACTAATTTTTGAAAAACTTACTATAGAAAAGGCAATCCCTGGCGTATTTAAAATTTGCGAGAGTAAAAAATTAATTTTTGAAAAATTTTCTATAGAAAAGGCAATCCCTGGCGAATTTAAAATTTGCAACATTAAAAAATTATTTTTTGAAAAATTTACTATAGAAAAGGCAACACCTGGCCCAATTAAAATTTGCGACAGTAAAAAATTATATTTTGAAAAATTTACTATAGACAAGGCAATCCCTGGCGTATTTAAAATTTGCGAGAGTAAAAAATTATTTTTTGGAAAATTTACTATAGAAAAGGCAATCGCTGGCGTATTTAAAATTTGCGACAATAAAAATTAATTTTTGGAAAATTCACTACAGAAAAGCCAATCCGTGGCGTATTTAAAATTTGCGACAGTAAAAAATAATTTTTGCAAAATTTACTATAGAAAAGGCAATCGTTGGCGTATTTAAAATTTGCGACAGTATAAAATTAATTTTGAAAAATTTACTATAGAAAAGGCAATCCCTGGCGTATTTAAAATTTGCGACAGTAAAAAATAATTTTTTGAAAAATTTACTATAGAAAAGGCAATCCCTGGCGCAATTAAAATTTGCGACAGTAAAAAATAATTTTTTGAAAATTTTACTATAGTTAAGGCAATCCCTGGCACAATTAAAATTTGCGACAGTAAAAAATTATTTTTTGAATAATTTACTATAGAAAAGGCAATCCCTGGCGTATTTAAAATTTGCGATAGTAAAAAATTATTTTTTGAAAAATTTACTATAGAAGAGGCAATACCTGGCGTATTTAAAATTTGCGACAGTAAAAAATAATTTTTTGAAAAATTTACTATAGAAAAGGCAATCCCTGGCGCGATTAAAATTTGCGACAGTAAAAAATTATTTTTTGAAAATTTTACTATAGTTAAGGCAATCCCTGGCACAATTAAAATTTGCGACAGTAAAAAATTATTTTTTGAATAATTTACTATAGAAAAGGCAATCCCTGGCGTATTTAAAATTTGCGATAGTAAAAAATTAATTTTTGGAAAATTTACTATAGAAAAGGCAATCCCTGGCGTAATTAAAATTTGCGACAGTAAAAAATTATTTTTTGCAAAGTTTACTATAGAAAAGGCAATCCCTGGCGTATTTAAAATTTGCGACAGTAAGAAATTAATTTTTGAAAAATTTACTATAGAAAAGGCAATCCCGGGCGTATTTAAAATTTGCGACAGTAAAAAGTTAATTTTTGAAAAATTTTCTATAGAAAAGGTAATACTTGGCGAATTTAAAATTTGCGACAATAAAAAATTATTTTTTGAAAAATTTGCTATAGAAAAGGCAATCCCTGGCGCAATTAAAATTTGCGACAGTAAAAAATTATTTTTTGAAAAATTTACTATAGAAAAGGCAATCCCTGGCGCAGTTAAAATTTGCGACAGTAAAAAATAATTTTTGGAAAATTTACTATAGAAAATGCAATCGCTGGCGAATTTAAAATTTGCGACAGTATAAAATTAATTTTGAAAAATTTACTATAGAAAAGGCAATCCCTGGCGTATTTAAAATTTGCGACAGTAAAAAATATTTTTTTGAAAAATTTACTATAGAAAAGGCAATCCCTGGCGCAGTTAAAATTTGCGACAGTAAAAAATTATTTTTTGAATAATTTACTATAGAAAAGGCAATCCCTGGCGTACTTAAAATTTGCGACAGTAAAAAATTAATTTTTGGAAAATTTACTATAGAAAAGGCAATCCCTGGCGTAATTAAAATTTGCGACAGTAAAAAATTATTTTTTGCAAAGTTTACTATAGAAAAGGCAATCCCTGGCGTAATTAAAATTTGCGACAGTAAAAAATTATTTTTTGCAAAGATTACTATAGAAAAGGCAATCCCTGGCGTATTTAAAATTTGCGACAGTAAAAAATTAATTTTTGAAAAATTTACTATAGAAAAGGCAATCCCGGGCGTATTTAAAATTTACGACAGTAAAAAATTATTTTTTGAATAATTTACTATAGAAATGGCAATCCATTGCGTATTTAAAATTTGCGACAGTAAAAAAATTAATTTTTGGAAAATTCACTATAGTAAAGGCAAACCCTGGCGTATTTAAAATTTGCATCAGTAAAAAATAAATTTTTGCAAAATTTACTATAAAAAAGGCAATCGCTGGCGTATTTAAAATTTGCGACAGTATAAAATTAATTTTGAAAAATATACTATAGAAAAGGCAATCCCTGGCGTATTGAAAATTTGCGACAGTAAAAAATAATTTTTTCCAAAATTTACTATAGAAAAGGCAATCGCTGGCGTATTTAAAATTTGCGACAGTAAAAAATTAATTTTTGAAAAATTTACTATAGAAAAGGCAATCCCTGGCGCAATTAAAATTTGCGACAGTAAAAAATTAATTTTTGAAATATTTACTATAGAAAAGGCAATCCCTGGCGTATATTAAAATTTGCGACAGCAAAAAATTATTTTTTGAAAAATTTAATATAGAAAGGGCAATCCTTGGCGAATTTAAAATTTGCGACAATAAAAAATTATTTTTGAAAAATTTACTATAGAAAAGGCAATCCCTGGAGAATTTAAAATTTGCTACAATATAAAATTTTTTTTTGAAAAATTTACAATAGAAGAGGCAATACCTGGCGCAATTAAAATTTGCGACAGTAAAAAAATATTTTTTGAAAAATTTACTATAGACAATGCGATCCCTGGCGTATTTAAAATATGCGACAGCAAAAAATTATTTTTTGAAAAATTTACTATAGAAAAGGCAATCCCTGGCGGAATTAAAATTTGCGACAATATAAAATTGATTTTTGAAAAATTTACTATAGAAAAGGCGATCCTTGGCGTATTTAAAATTTGCGAGAGTAAAAAATAATTTTTTGCAAAATTTACTATAGAAAACGCAATCCCTGGCGTAATTAAAATTTGCGACAGTAAAAAATTATTTTTTGCAAAGTTTACTATAGAAAAGGCAATCCCTGGCGTATTTAAAATTTGCGACAGTAAAAAATTAATTTTTGAAAAATTTACTATTGAAAAGGCAATCCCGGGCGTATTTAAAATTTGCGACAGTAAAAAGTTAATTTTTGAAAAATTTTCTATAGAAAAGGCAATCCCTGGCGAATTTACAATTTGCGACAATAAAAAATTATTTTTTGAAAAATTTACTATAGAAAAGGCAATCCCTGGCGCAATTAAAATTAACGACAGTAAAAAATTATTTTTTGAAAAATTTACTATAGAAAAGGCAATCCCTGGCGCAGTTAAAATTTGCGACAGTAAAAAATAATTTTTGGAAAACTTACTATAGAAAATGCAATCGCTGGTGTATTTAAAATTTACGACAGAATAAATTTAATTTTTAAAATTTACTATAGAAAAGGCAATCCCTGGCCTATTTAAAATTTGCCACAGTAAAAAATAATTTTTTGAAAAATTTACTATAGAAAAGGCAATCCCTGGCGCAGTTAAAATTTACGACAGTAAAAAATTATTTTTTGAATAATTTACTATAGAAAAGGCAATCCCTGGCGTATTTAAAATTTTCGACAGTAAAAAATTTTTTTTTGAAAAATTTACTATAGACAAGGCAATCCCTGGCGTATTTAAAATTTGCGACAGTAAAAAATATTTTTTGCAAAATTTATTATAGAAAAGGCAATCGCTGGCGTATTTAAAATTTGCGACAGTAAAAAATAATTTTTTGCAAAATTTACTATAGAAAAGGCAATCGCTGGCGTATTTAAAATTTGCGACAGTATAAAATTAATTTTGAAAAATTTACTATAGAAAAGGCAATCCCTGGCGTAATTAAAATTTGCGACAGTAAAAAATAATTTTTTGAAAAATTTACTATAGAAAAGGCAATCCCTGGCGCAATTAAAATTTGCGACAGTAAAAAATTATTTTTTGAAAAATTTACTATAGAAAAGGCAATCCCTGGCGCAATTAAAATTTGCGACAGTAAAATATTGTTTTTTGAATAATTTACTATAGAAAAGGCAATCCCTGGCGTATTTAACATTTGCGACAGTAAAAAATTAATTTTTGGAAAATTTACTATAGAAAAGGCAATCCCTGGCGTAATTAAAATTTGCGACAGTAAAAAATTAATTTTTTGTAGAAAAAACTTACTATAGAAAAGGCAATCCCAGGCGTATTTAAAATTTGCGACAGTAAAAAATAAATTTTTGAAAAATTTTCTATAGAAAAGGCAATCCCTGGCGAATTCAAAATTTGCGACAATAAAGAATTATTTTTTGAAAAATTTACTATAGAAAAGGCAACCCCTGGCGCAGTTAAAATTCGCGACAGTAAAAAATTATTTATTGAAAAATTTACTATAGACAAGGCAATCGCTGGCGTATTTAAAATTTACGACAGTAAAAAATTATTTTTTGAATAGTTTACTATAGAAATGGCAATACATGGCGTAATTAAAATTTGCGACAGTAAAAAATAATTTTTTGAAAAATTTACTATAGAAAAGGCAATCCCTGGCGTATTTAAAATTTGCGACAGTAAAAAATTATTTTTTGCAAAATTTACTATAGAAAAGGCAATCGCTGGCGTATTTAAAATTTACGACAGTAAAAAATTATTTTTTGAATAGTTTACTATAGAAATGGCAATACATGGCGTATTTAAAATTTGCGACAGTAAAAAATTAATTTTTGGAAAATTTACTATAGAAAAGGCAACCCCTGGCTTATTTAAAATTTGCGACAGTAAAAAATTAATTTTTGGAAAATTCACTATAGAAAAGGCAATCCCTGGCGTATTTAAAATTTGCGACAGTAAAAAATTATTTTTTGAAAAATTTACTTTAGACAAGGCAATCTCTGGCGTATTTAAATTTGCGACAGAAAAAACTTATTTTTTTGCAAAATTTACTATAGAAAAGGCAATCCCTGGCGTATTTAAAACTTGCGACAGTAAAAAATTATTTTTTGAATAATTTACTATAGAAAAGGCAATCCCTGGCGAATTTAAAATTTGCGACAATAAAAAATTATTTTTGAAAAATTTACTAAAGAAAAGGCAATCCCTGGCGCAATTAAAATTTGCGAGAGTGAAAAATTATTTTTTGAAAAATTTACTGCAGACAAGGCAATCCCTGCCGTATTTAAAATTTACGACAGTATAAAATTATTTTTTTAATAATTTGCTATAGAAAAGGCAATCCCTGGCGAATTTAAAATTAGCGACAATTAAAAATTATTTTTGAAAAGTTTACTATAGAAAAGGCAACCCCTGGCGCAATTAAAATTTGCGACAGTAAAAAATTATTTTTTGAAATATTTACTATAGACAAGGCAATCCCTGGCGTATTTAAAATTTGCGACAGTAAAAAATTATTTTTTGAATAATTTACTATAGAAAAGGCAATCCCTGGCGAATTTGAAATTTGCGACAATAAAAAATTATTTTTTGAAAAATTTACTATAGAAAAGGCAATCCCTGGCGCAATTAAAATTTGAGACAGTAAAAAATTATTTTTTGAAAAATTTACTACAGACAAGGCAATCCCTGGCGTATTTAAAATTTGCGACAGTATAAAATTATTTTTTTAATAATTTGCTATAGAAAAGGCAATCCCTGGCGTATTTAAAATTTGCGACAGTAAAAAATTATTTTTTACAAAATTTACTATAGAAAAGGCAATCCCTGGCGTATTTAAAATTTGCGACAGTAAAAAATTATTTTTTGAAAAATTTACTATAGAAAAGGCAATCCCTGGCGCAATTAAAATTTGCGACAGTAAAAAATTATTTTTTGAATAATTTACTATATAAAAGGCAATCCCTGGCGTATTTAAAATTTGAGACAGTAAAAATTTAATTTTAGTAAATTTACTATAGAAAAGGCAATCCCTGGCGTAATTAAAATTTGCGACAGTAGAAAATTATTTTTTGCAAAGTTTACTATAGAAAAGGCAATCCCTGGCGTATTTAAAATTTGCGACAGTAAAAAACTAATTTTTGAAAAACTTACTATAGAAAAGGCAATCCCTGGCGTATTTAAAATTTGCGACAGTAAAAAATTAATTTTTGAAAAATTTTCTATAGAAAAGGCAATCCCTGGCGAATTTAAAATTTGCGACATTAAAAAATTATTTTTTGAAAAATTTACTATAGAAAAGGCAACCCCTGGCGCAATTAAAATTTGCGACAGTAAAAAATTATATTTTGAAAAATTTACTATAGACAAGGCAATCCCTGGCGTATTTAAAATTTGCGAGAGTAAAAAATTATTTTTTGGAAAATTTACTATAGAAAAGGCAATCGCTGGCGTATTTAAAATTTGCGACGATAAGAAATAAATTTTTGGAAAATTCGCTACAGAAAAGCCAATCCCTGGCGTATTTCAAATTTGCGACAGTAAAAAATAATTTTTTGCAAAATTTACTATAGAAAAGGCAATCGCTGGCGTATTTAAAATTTGCGACAGTATAAAATTAATTTTGAAAAATCTACTATAGAAAAGGCAATCCCTGGCGTATTTAAAATTTGCGACAGTAAGAAATAATTGTTTGAAAAATTTACTATAGAAAAGGCAATCCCTGGCGCAATTAAAATTTGCGACAGTAAAAAATTATTTTTTGAAAATTTTACTATAGTTAAGGCAATCCCTGGCACAATTAAAATTTGCGACAGTAAAAAATTATTTTTTGAATAATTTACTATAGAAAAGGCAATCCCTGACTTATTTAAAATTTGCGATAGTAAAAAATTATTTTTTGAAAAATTTACTATAGAAGAGGCAATACCTGGCGCAATTAAAATTTGCGACAGTAAAAAATTCATTTTTGAAAAATTTACTATAGAAAAGGCAATCCCTGGCGCAATTAAAATTTGCGACAGTAAAAAATTAATTTTTGAAATATTTACTATAGAAAAGGCAATCCCTGGCGTATATTAAAATTTGCGACAGCAAAAAATAATTTTTTGAAAAATTTACTATAGAAAAGGCAATCCCTGGCGGAATTAAA
The DNA here is from genome assembly GCA_963930735.1 of Dioctria linearis. NCBI lineage: Eukaryota > Metazoa > Arthropoda > Insecta > Diptera > Asilidae > Dioctria > Dioctria linearis. The sequence goes on from CAWVNZ010002606.1 coordinate 48,889, forward strand.
ATTTGCGACAATATAAAATTGATTTTTGAAAAATTTACTATAGAAAAGGCGATCCCTGGCGTATTTAAAATTTGCGAGAGTAAAAAATTGTTTTTTGGAAAATTTACTATAGAAAAGGCAATCGCTGGCGTATTTAAAATTTGCGACAGTAAAAAATTAATTTTGGAAAATTCACTACAGAAAAGCCAATCCCTGGCGTATTTAAAATTTGCGACAGTAAAAAATAATTTTTTGCAAAATTTACTATAGAAAAGGCAATCGCTGGCATATTTAAAATTTGCGACAGTATAAAATTAATTTTGATAAATTTACTATAGAAAAGGCAATCCCTGGCGTATTTAAAATTTGCCACAGTAAAAAATAATTTTTTGAAAAATTTACTATAGAAAAGGCAATCCCTGGCGCAATTAAAATTTGCGACAGTAAAAAATTATTTTTTGAAAATTTTACTATAGTTAAGGCAATCCCTGGCACAATTAAAATTTGCGACAGTAAGAAATTATTTTTTGAATAATTTACTATAGAAAAGGCAATCCCTGGCGTATTTAAAATTTGCGATAGTAAAAAATTAATTTTTGGAAAATTTACTATAGAAAAGGCAATCCCTGGCGTAATTAAAATTTGCGACAGTAAAAAATTATTTTTTGCAAAGTTTACTATAGAAAAGGCAATCCCTGGCGTATTTAAAATTTGCGACAGTAAAAAATTAATTTTGAAAAATTTTCTATAGAAAAGGCAATCCCGGGCGTATTTAAAATTTGCGACAGTAAAAAGTTAATTTTTGAAAAATTTTCTATAGAAATGGCAATCCCTGGCGAATTTAAAATTTGCGACAATAAAAAATAATTTTTTGAAAAATTTACTATAGAAAAGGCAATCCCTGGCGCAATTAAAATTTGCGACAGTAAAAAATTATTTTTTGTAAAATTTACTATAGAAAAGGCAATCCCTGGCGCAGTTAAAATTTGCGACAGTAAAAAATAATTTTTGTAAAATTTACTATAGAAAAGGCAATCCCTGGCGCATTTAAAATTTGCGACAGTAAAAAATAATTTTTGGAAAATTTACTATAGAAAATGCAATCGCTGGCGTATTTAAAATTTGCAACAGTATAAAATTAATTTTGAAAAATTTACTATAGAAAAGGCAATCCCTGGCGTATTTAAAATTTGCGACAGTAAAAAATTAATTTTTGAAAAATTTACTATAGAAATGGCAATCCATGGCGTATTTAAAATTTGCGACAGTAAAAAATTAATTTTTGGAAAATTCACTATAGTAAAGGCAAACCCTGGCGTATTTAAAATTTGCGTCAGTAAAAAATAAATTTTTTGCAAAATTTACTATAAAAAAGGCAATCGCTGGCGTATTTAAAATTTGCGACAGTATAAAATTAATTTTGAAAAATATACTATAGAAAAGGCAATCCCTGGCGCAATTAAAATTTGCGACAGTAAAAAATTAATTTTTGAAATATTTACTATAGAAAAGGCAATCCCTGGCGTATACTAAAATTTGCTACAGCAAAAAATTATTTTTTGAAAAATTTAATATAGAAAAGGCAATCCTTGGCGAATTTAAAATTTGCGACAATAAAAAATTATTTTTTGAAAAATTTACTATAGAAAAGGCAATCCCTGGCGAATTTAAAATTTGCTACAATATAAAATTATTTTTAGGAAAAATTTACAATAGAATAGGCAATACCTGGCGCAATTAAAATTTGCGACAGTAAAAAACTATTTTTTGAAAAATTTACGATAGACAAGGCGATCCCTGGCGTATTTAACATTTGCGACAGCAAAAAATTATTTTTTGAAAAATTTACTATAGAAAAGGCAATCCCTGGCGGAATTAAAATTTGCGACAATATAAAATTGATTTTTGAAAAATTTACTATAGAAAAGGCGATCCCTGGCGTATTTAAAATTTGCGAGAGTAAAAAATTATTTTTTGGAAAATTTACTATAGAAAAGGCAATCGCTGGCGTATTTAAAATTTGCGACAGTAAAAAATTAATTTTTGGAAAATTCACTACAGAAAAGCCAATCCCTGGCGTGCGTATTTAAAATTTGCGACAGTAAAAAATAATTTTTTGCAAAATTTACTATAGAAAAGGCAATCGCTGGCGTATTTAAAATTTGCGACAGTATAACATTAATTTTGAAAAATTTACTATAGAAAAGGTAATCCCTGGCGTATTTAAAATTTGCGACAGTAAAAAATAATTTTTTGAAAAATTTACTATAGAAAAGCCAATCCCTGGCGCAATTAAAATTTGCGACAGTAAAAAATTATTTTTTGAAAATTTTACTATAGTTAAGGCAATCCCTGGCACAATTAAAATTTGCGACAGTAAAAAATTATTTTTTGAAAATTTTACTATAGAAAAGGCAATCCCTGGCGTAATTAAAATTTGCGACAGTAAAAAATTATTTTTTGCAAAGTTTACTATAGAAAAGGCAATCCCTGGCGTATTTAAAATTTGCGACAGTAAAAAATTAATTTTTGAAAAATTTACTATAGAAAAGGCAATCCCGGGCGTATTTAAAATTTACGACAGTAAAAAATTATTTTTTGAATAATTTACTATAGAAATGGCAATCCATGGCGTATTTAAAATTTGCGACAGTAAAAAATTAATTTTTGGAAAATTCACTATAGTAAAGGCAAACCCTGGCGTATTTAAAATTTGCGTCAGTAAAAAATAAATTTTTTGCAAAATTTACTATAAAAAAGGCAATCGCTGGCGTATTTAAAATTTGCGACAGTATAAAATTAATTTTGAAAAATATACTATAGAAAAGGCAATCCCTGGCGCAATTAAAAGTTGCGAGAGTAAAAAATTATTTTTTGAAAAATTTACTGCAGACAAGGCAATCCCTGCCGTATTTAAAATTTACGACAGTATAAAATTATTTTTTTAATAATTTGCTATAGAAAAGGCAATCCCTGGCGAATTTAAAATTTGCGACAATTAAAAATTATTTTTTGAAAAGTTTACTGTAGAAAAGCCCCTGGCGCAATTAAAATTTGCGACAGTAAAAAATTATTTTTTGAAATATTTACTATAGACAAGGCAATCCCTGGCGTATTTAAAATTAGCGACAGTAAAAAATTATTTTTTGAATAATTTACTATAGAAAAGGCAATCCCTGGCGAATTTGAAATTTGCGACAATAAAAAATTATTTTTTGAAAAATTTACTATAGAAAAGGCAATCCCTGGCGCAATTAAAATTTGAGACAGTAAAAAATTATTTTTTTGAAAAATTTACTACAGACAAGGCAATCCCTGGCGTATTTAAAATTTGCGACAGTATAAAATTATTTTTTTAATAATTTGCTATAGAAAAGGCAATCCTGGCGTATTTAAAATTTGCGACAGTAAAAAATTATTTTTTACAAAATTTACTATAGAAAAGGCAATCCCTGGCGTATTTAAAATTTGCGACAGTAAAAAATTATTTTTTGAAAAATTTACTATAGAAAAGGCAATCCCTGGCGCAATTAAAATTTGCGACAGTAAAAAATTATTTTTTGAATAATTTACTATATAAAAGGCAATCCCTGGCGTATTTAAAATTTGAGACAGTAAAAATTTAATTTTAGTAAATTTACTATAGAAAAGGCAATCCCTGGCGTAATTAAAATTTGCGACAGTAGAAAATTATTTTTTGCAAAGTTTACTATAGAAAAGGCAATCCCTGGCGTATTTAAAATTGCGACAGTAAAAAACTAATTTTTGAAAAACTTACTATAGAAAAGGCAATCCCTGGCGTATTTAAAATTTGCGACAGTAAAAAATTAATTTTTGAAAAATTTTCTATAGAAAAGGCAATCCCTGGTGAATTTAAAATTTGCGACATTAAAAAATTATTTTTTGAAAAATTTACTATAGAAAAGGCAACCCCTGGGCGCAATTAAAATTTGCGACAGTAAAAAATTATATTTTGAAAAATTTACTATAGACAAGGCAATCCCTGGCGTATTTAAAATTTGCGAGAGTAAAAAATTATTTTTTGGAAAATTTACTATAGAAAAGGCAATCGCTGGCGTATTTAAAATTTGCGACGATAAAAAATTAATTTTTGGAAAATTCGCTACAGAAAAGCCAATCCCTGGCGTATTTCAAATTTGCGACAGTAAAAATAATTTTTTGCAAAATTTACTATAGAAAAGGCAATCGCTGGCGTATTTAAAATTTGCGACAGTTATAAAATTAATTTTGAAAAAATTTACTATAGAAAAGGCAATCCCTGGCGTATTTAAAATTTGCGACAGTAAGAAATAATTGTTTGAAAAATTTACTATAGAAAAGGCAATCCCTGGCGCAATTAAAATTTGCGACAGTAAAAAATTATTTTTTGAAAATTTTACTATAGTTAAGGCAATCCCTGGCACAATTAAAATTTGCGACAGTAAAAAATTATTTTTGGAAAATTTACTATAGAAAAGGCAATCCCTGGCGTTAATTAAAATTTGCGACAGTAAAAAATTATTTTTTGCAAATTTTACTATAGAAAAGGCAATCCCTGGCGTATTTAAAATTTGCGACAGTAAAAAATTAATTTTGAAAAATTTTCTATAGGAAAAGGCAATCCCGGGCGTATTTAAAATTTGCGACAGTAAAAAGTTAATTTTTGAAAAAATTTTCTATAGAAAATGGCAATCCCTGGCGAATTTAAAATTTGCGACAATAAAAAATAATTTTTTGAAAAATTTACTATAGAAAAGGCAATCCCCTCGCGCAATTAAAATTTGCTACAGTAAAAAATTATTTTTTGTAAAATTTACTATAGAAAAGGCAATCCCTGTCGCAGTTAAAATTTGCGACAGTAAAAAATAATTTTTGTAAAATTTACTATAGAAAAGGCAATCCCTGGCGCAGTTAAAATTTGCGACAGTAAAAAAATAATTTTTGGAAAATTTACTATAGAAAATGCAATCGCTGGCGTATTTAAAATTTGCAACAGTATAAAATTAATTTTGAAAAATTTACTATAGAAAAGGCAATCCCTGGCGTATTTAAATTTGCGACAGCAAAAAATTAATTTTTGAAAAATTTACTATAGAAATGGCAATCCATGCCGTATTTAAAATTTGCGACAGTAAAAAATTAATTTTTGGAAAATTCACCTATAGTAAAGGCAAACCCTGGCGTATTTAAAATTTGCGTCAGTAAAAAATAAATTTTTTGCAAAATTTACTATAAAAAAGGCAATCGCTGGCGTATTTAAAATTTGCGACAGTATAAAATTAATTTTGAAAAAATATACTATAGAAAAGGCAATCCCCTGGCGCAATTAAAATTTGCGACAGTTAAAAAATTAATTTTGAAATATTTACTATTAGAAAAGGCAATCCCTGGCGTATACTAAAATTTGCTACAGCAAAAAATTATTTTTTGAAAAATTTAATATAGAAAAGGCAATCCTTGGCGAATTTAAAATTTGCGACATAAAAAATTATTTTTTGAAAAATTTACTATAGAAAAGGCAATCCCTGGCGAATTTAAAATTTGCTACAATATAAAATTATTTTTAGGAAAAATTTACAATAGAAGAGGCAATACCTGGCGCAATTAAAATTTGCGACAGTAAAAAACTATTTTTTGAAAATTTACTATAGACAAGGCGATCCCTGGCGTATTTAACATTTGCGACAGCAAAAAAATTATTTTTTGAAAAATTTACTATAGAAAAGGCAATCCCTGGCGGAATTAAAATTTGCGACAATATAAAATTGATTTTTGAAAAATTTACTATAGAAAAGGCGATCCCTGGCGTATTTAAAATTTGCGAGAGTAAAAAATTATTTTTTGGAAAATTTACTATAGAAAAGGCAATCGCTGGCGTATTTAAAATTTGCGACAGTAAAAAATTAATTTTTGGAAAATTCACTACAGAAAAGCCAATCCCTGGCGTGCGTATTTAAAATTTGCGACAGTAAAAAATAATTTTTTGCAAAATTTACTATAGAAAAGGCAATCGCTGGCGTATTTAAAATTTGCGACAGTATAACATTAATTTTGAAAAATTTACTATAGAAAAGGTAATCCCTGGCGTATTTAAAATTTGCGACAGTAAAAAAATAATTTTTTGAAAATTTACTATAGAAAAGGCAATCCCTGGCGCAATTAAAATTGCGACAGTAAAAAATTATTTTTTGAAAATTTTACTATAGTTAAGGCAATCCCTGGCACAATTAAAATTTGCGACAGTAAAAAATTATTTTTGAATAATTTACTATAGAAAAGGCAATCCCTGGCGTATTTAAAATTTGCGACAGTAAAAAATAATTTTTTGCATAGTTTACTATAGAAAAGGCAATCCCTGGCGTAATTAAAATTTGCGACAGTAAAAAATTATTTTTTGCAAAGTTTACTATAGAAAAGGCAATCCCTGGCGTATTTAAAATTTGCGACAGTAAAAAATTAATTTTTGAAAAATTACTATAGAAAAGGCAATCCCGGGCGTATTTAAAATTTACGACAGTAAAAAATTATTTTTTGAATAATTTACTATAGAAATGGCAATCCATGGCGTATTTAAAATTTGCGACAGTAAAAAATTAATTTTTGGAAAATTCACTATAGTAAAGGCAAACCCTGGCGTATTTAAATTTTGCCGTCAGTAAAAAATAAATTTTTTTGCAAAATTACTATAAAAAAGGCAATCGCTGGCGTATTTAAAATTTGCGACAGTATAAAATTAATTTTGAAAAATATACTATAGAAAAGGCAATCCTGGCGCAATTAAAATTTGCGACAGTAAAAAATTAATTTTTGAAATATTTACTATAGAAAAGGCAATCCCTGGCGTATATTAAAATTTGCGACAGCAAAAAATTATTTTTTGAAATTTTAATATAGAAAAGGCAATCCTTTGCGAATTTAAAATTTGCGACAATAAAAAATTATTTTTTGAAAAATTTACTATAGAAAAGGCAATCCCTGGCGAATTTAAAATTTGCTACAATATAAAATTATTTTTAGGAAAAATTTACAATAGAAGAGGCAATACCTGGCGCAATTAAAATTTGCGACAGTAAAAAACTATTTTTGAAAAATTTACTATAGACAAGGCGATTCCTGGCGTATTTAAAATTTGCGACAGCAAAAAATTATTTTTTGAAAAAATTTACTATAGAAAAGGGCAATCCCTGGCGGAATTAAAATTTGCGACAATATAAAATTGATTTTGAAAAATTTACTATAGAAAAGACGATCCCTGGCGTATTTAAAATTTGCGAGAGTAAAAAATTATTTTTTGGAAAATTTACTATAGAAAAGGCAATCGCTGGCGTATTTAAATTTGCGAGAGTAAAAAATTAATTTTTGGAAAATTCACTACAGAAAAGCCAATCCCTGGCGTGCGTATTTAAAATTTGCGACAGTAAAAAATAATTTTTTGCAAAATTTACTATAGAAAAGGCAATCGCTGGCGTATTTAAAATTTGCGACAGTATAAAATTAATTTTGAAAAATTTACTATAGAAAAGGCAATCCCTGCGTATTTAAAATTTGCGACAGTAAAAAATAATTTTTTGAAAATTTACTATAGTAAAGGCAATCCCTGGCGCAATTAAAATTGCGACAGTTAAAAATTATTTTTTGAAAATTTTACTATAGTTAAGGCAATCCCTGGCACAATTAAAATTTGCGACATTAAAAAATTATTTTTTGAATAATTTACTATAGAAAAGGCGATCCCTGGCGTATTTAAAATTTGCGAGAGTAAAAAATTATTTTTTGGAAAATTTACTATAGAAAAGGCAATCGCTGGCGTATTTAAAATTTGCGACAGTAAAAAATTAATTTTTGGAAAATTCACTACAGAAAAGCCAATCCCTGGCGTATTTAAAATTTGCGACAGTAAAAAATAATTTTTTGCAAAATTTACTATAGAAAAGGCAATCCCTGGCGTAATTAAAATTTGCGACAGTAAAAAATTATTTTTTGCAAAGTTTACTATAGAAAAGGCAATCCTGGCGTATTTAAAATTTGCGACAGTAAAAAATTAATTTTTGAAAATTTACTATAGAAAAGGCAATCCCGGCGTATTTAAAATTTGCGACAGTAAAAAGTTAATTTTTGAAAAATTTTCTATAGAAAAGGCAATCCCTAGCGAATTTACAATTTGCGACAATAAAAAATTATTTTTTGAAAAATTTACTATAGAAAAGGCAATCCCTGGCGCAATTAAAATTAACGACAGTAAAAAATTATTTTTTGAAAAATTTACTATAGAAAAGGCAATCCCTGGCGCAGTTAAAATTTGCGACAGTAAAAAATAATTTTTGGAAAATTTACTATAGAAAATGCAATCGCTGGCGTATTTAAAATTTACGACAGTATAAAATTAATTTTGAAAATTTACTATAGAAAAGGCAATCCCTGGCGTATTTAAAATTTGCGACAGTAAAAAATAATTTTTTGAAAAATTTACTATAGAAAAGGCAATCCCTGGCGCAGTTAAAATTTGCGACAGTAAAAAATTAATTTTTGAAATATTTACTATAGAAAAGGCAATCCCTGGCGTATATTAAAATTTGCGACAGCAAAAAATTATTTTTTGAAAAATTTACTATAGAAAAGGCAATCCTTGGCGAATTTAAAATTTGCGACAATAAAAAATTATTTTTTGAAAAATTTACTATAGAAAAGGCAATCCCTGGCGAATTTAAAATTTGCTACAATAAAAAATTATTTTTTGAAAAATTTACTATAGAAGAGGCAATACCTGGCGCAATTAAAATTTGCGACAGTAAAAAACTATTTTTTGAAAAATTTACTATAGACAAGGCGATCCCTGGCGTATTTAAAATTTGCGACAGTAAAAAATTAATTTTTGAAAAATTTACTATAGAAAAGGCAATCCCTGGCGCAATTAAAATTTGCGACAGTAAAAAATTAATTTTTGAAATATTTACTATAGAAAAGGCAATCCCTCGCGTATATTAAAATTTGCGACAGCAAAAAAATATTTTTTGAAAAAATTACAATAGAAAAGGCAATCCCTGGCGGAATTAAAATTTGCGACAATATAAAATTGATTTTTGAAAAATTTACCTTAGAAAAGGCGATCCCTGGCGTATTTAAAATTTGCGACAGTAAAAAATTCATTTTTGAAAAATTTACTATAGAAAAGGCAATCCTTTGCGAATTTAAAATTTGCGACAATAAAAATTTTTTTTTTAAAAAATTTACTATAGTAAAGGCAATCCCTGGCGAATTTAAAATTTGCGAGAATAAAAAATTATTTTTTGAAAAATTTACTATAGAAAAGGCAATCCCTGGCGGAATTAAAATTTGCGACAGTATAAAATTATTTTTTTAATAATTTGCTATAGAAAAGGCAATCCCTGGCGCAATTAAAATTTCCGACAGTAAAAAAATTATTTTTTGAATAATTTACTATAGAAAAGGCAATCCCTGGCGGAATTAAAATTTGCGACTGTATAAAATTAATTTTTGAAAAATTTACTATAGAAAAGGCGATCCCTGGCGTATTTAAAATTTGCGACAGTAAAAAATTAATTTTTGAAAAATTTACTATAGAAAAGGCAATTCTTGGCGAATTTAAAATTTGCGACAAGAAAAAAATATTTTTTGAAAAATTTACTATAGAAAAGGCAATCCCTGGCGTATTTAAAACTTGCGATAGTAAAAAATTATTTTTTGAAAAATTTTCTATAGAAAAGGCAGTCCCTGGCGAATTTAAAATTTGCGACAATTAAAAATTATTTTTTGAAAAATTTACTATATAAAAGGTAACCCCTGGCGCAATTAAAATTTGCGACAGTAAAAAATTATTTTTTGAAAAATTTACTATAGACAAGGCAATCCCTGGCGTATTTAAAATTTGCGACAGTAAAAAATTATTTTTTGCAAAATTTACTATAGAAAAGGTAATCCCTGGCGTATTTAAAATTTGCGACAGTAAAAAATTATTTTTTGACCTGGCACAATTAAATTTTGCGACAGTAAAAAATTATTTTTTGAAAAATTTACTACAGACAAGGCAATCCCTGGCGTATTTAAAATTTGCGACAGCATAAAATTATTTTTTGAATAATTTACTATAGAAAAGTCAATCCCTGGCGTAATTAAAATTTGCGACAGTAAAAAATTATTTTTTGAAAAATTTACTATAGAAAAGGCAATCCCTGGCGCAATTAAAATTTGCGACAGTAAAAAATTATTTTTTGAATAATTTACTATAGAAAAGGCAATCCCTGGCGTATTTAAAATTTGAGACAGTAAAAATTTAATTTTTGGAAAATTTACTATAGAAAAGGCAATCCCTGGCCTAATTAAAATTTGCGATATTAGAAAATTATTTTTTGCAAAGTTTACTATAGAAAAGGCAATCCCTGGCGTATTTAAAATTTGCGACAGTAAAAAACTAATTTTTGAAAAACTTACTATAGAAAAGGCAATCCCTGGCGTATTTAAAATTTGCGACAGTAAAAAATTAATTTTTGAAAAATTTTCTATAGAAAAGGCAATCCCTGGCGAATTTAAAATTTGCGACATTAAAAATTATTTTTTGAAAAATTTACTATAGAAAAGGCAACCCCTGGCGCAATTAAAATTTGCGACAGTAAAAAATTATATTTTGAAAAATTTACTATAGACAAGGCAATCCCTGGCGTATTTAAAATTTGCGAGAGTAAAAAATTATTTTTTGGAAAATTTACTATAGAAAAGGCAATCGCTGGCGTATTTAAAATTTGCGACAGTAAAAAATTAATTTTTGGAAAATTCACTCAAGAAAAGCCAATCCCTGGCGTATTTAAAATTTGCGACAGTAAAAAATAATTTTTTGAAAAATTTACTATAGAAAAGGCAATCCCTGGCGCAATTAAAATTTGCGACAGTAAAATATTATTTTTTGAAAATTTTACTATAGGTAAGGCAATCCCTGGCACAGTTAAAATTTGCGACAGTAAAAAATAATTTTTAGAATAATTTACTATAGAATAGGCAATCCCTGGCGTATTTAAAATTTGCGACAGTAAAAAATTAATTTTTGGAAAATTTACTATAGAAAAGGCAATCCCTGGCGTAATTAAAATTTGCGACAGTAAAAAATTATTTTTTGCAAAGTTTACTATAGAATAGGTAATCCCTGGCGAATTTAAAATTTGCGAGAGTAAAAAATTAATTTTTGAAAAATTTTCTATAGAAAAGGCAATCCCTGGCCTAATTAAAATTTGCGACATTAGAAAATTATTTTTTGCAAAGTTTACTATAGAAAAGGCAATCCCTGGCGTATTTAAAATTTGCGACAGTAAAAAACTAATTTTTGAAAAACTTACTATAGAAAAGGCAATCCCTGGCGAAGTTAAAATTTGCGACATTAAAAAAAATATTTTTTGTAAAATTTACTATAGAAAAGGCAACCCCTGGGGCAATTAAAATTTGCGACAGTAAAAAATTATATTTTAAAAAATTTACTATAGACAAGGCAATCCCTGGCGTATTTAAAATTGCGAGAGTAAAAAATTATTTTCTGGAAAATTTACTATAGAAAAGGCAATCGCTGGCGTATTTAAAATTTGCGACAGTAAAAAATTAATTTTTGGAAAATTCACTACAGAAAAGCCAATCCCTGGCGTATTTAAAATTTGCGACAGTAAAAAATAATTTTTTGAAAAATTTACTATAGAAAAGGCAATCCATGGCGCAATTAAAATTTGCGACAGTAAAAAATTATTTTTTGAAAATTTTACTATAGTTAAGGCAATCCCTGGCACAATTAAAATTTGCGACAGTAAAAAATAATTTTTAGAATAATTTACTATAGAATAGGCAATCCCTGGCGTATTTAAAATTTGTGACAGTAAAAAATTAATTTTTGGAAAATTTACTATAGAAAAGGCAATCCCTGCGTAATTAAAATTTGCGACAGTAAAAAATTATTTTGTGCAAAATTTACTATAGAAAAGGTAATCCCTGGCGAATTTAAAATTTGCGACAGTAAAAAATAATTTTTTGAAAAATTTACTATAGAAAAGGCAATCCTGGCGCAATTAAATTTGCGACAGTAAAAAATAATTTTTAGAATAATTTACTATAGAATAGGCAATCCCTGGCGTATTTAAAATTTGCGACAGTAAAAAATTAATTTTTGGAAAATTTACTATAGAAAAGGCAATCCCTGGCGTAATTAAAATTTGCGACAGTAAAAAATTATTTTTTGCAAACTTTACTATAGAAAAGGTAATCCCTGGCGAATTTAAAATTTGCGACAATAATAAATTATTTTTTGAAAAATTTACTGTAGAAAAGGCAATCCCTGGCGCAATTAAAATTTGCGACAGTAAAAAATTATTTTTTGAAAAATTTACTATAGACAAGGCAATACCTGGCGTATTTAAATTTTGCGACAGTAAAAAATTATTTTTTGCAAAATTTACTATAGACAAGGCAATAACTGGCGTATTTAAAATTTGCGAGAGTAAAAAATTATTTTTTGGAAAATTTACTATAGAAAAGGCAATCGCTGGCGTATTTAAAATTTGCGACAGTAAAAAATTAATTTTTGGAAAATTCACTACAGAAAAGCTAATCCCTGGCGTATTTAAAATTTGCGACAGTAAAAAATATTTTTTTGCAAAATTTACTATAGAAAAGGCAATCGCTGGCGTATTTAAAATTTGCGACAGTATAAAATTAATTTTGAAAAATTTACTATAGAAAAGGCAATACTTGGCGTATTTAAAATTTGCGACAGTAAAAAATAATTTTTTGAAAAATTTACTATAGAAAAGGCAATCCCTGGCGCAATTAAAATTTGCGACAGTAAAAAATTATTTTTTGAAAATTTTAGTATAGTTAAGGCAATCCCTGGCACAATAAAAATTTGCGACAGTAAAAAATAATTTTTAGAATAATTTACTATAGAATAGGCAATCCCTGGCGTATTTAAAATTTGCGACAGTAAAAAATTATTTTTTGAAATATTTACTATAGACAAGGCAATCCCTGGCGTATTTAAAATTTGCGACAGTAAAAAATTATTTTTTGAATAATTTACTATAGAAAAGGCAATCCCTGGCGAATTTGAAATTTGCGACAATAAAAAATTATTTTTTGAAAAATTTACTATAGAAAAGGCAATCCCTGGCGCAATTAAAATTTGAGACAGTAAAAAATTATTTTTTGAAAAATTTACTACAGACAAGGCAATCCCTGGCGTATTTAAAATTTGCGACAGTATAAAATTATTTTTTGAATAATTTACTATAGAAAAGTCAATCCCTGGCGTAATTAAAATTTGCGACAGTATAAAATTAATTTTGAAAAATTTACTATAGAAAAGGCAATCCCTGGCGTATTTAAAATTTGAGACAGTAAAAATTTAATTTTAGTAAATTTACTAAAGAAAAGGCAATCCCTGGCGTAATTAAAATTTGCGACAGTAGAAAATTATTTTTTGTAAAGTTTACTATAGAAAAGGCAATCCCTGGCGTATTTAAAATTTGCGACAGTAAAAAACTAATTTTTGAAAAACTTACTATAGAAAAGGCAATCCCTGGCGTATTTAAAATTTGCGACAGTAAAAAATTAATTTTTGAAAAATTTTCTATAGAAAAGGCAATCCCTGGCGAATTTAAAATTTGCGACATTAAAAAATTATTTTTTGAAAAATTTACTATAGAAAAGGCAACCCCTGGCGCAATTAAAATTTGCGACAGTAAAAAATTATATTTTGAAAAATTTACTATAGACAAGGCAATCCCTGGCGTATTTAAAATTTGCAAGAGTAAAAAATTATTTTTTGGAAAATTTACTATAGAAAAGGCAATCGCTGGCGTATTTAAAATTTGCGACAATAAAAAATTAATTTTTGGAAAATTCGCTACAGAAAAGCCAATCCCTGGCGTATTTAAAATTTGCGACAGTAAAAAATAATTTTTTGCAAAATTTACTATAGAAAAGGCAATCGCTGGCGTATTTAAAATTTGCGACAGTATAAAATTAATTTTGAAAAATTTACTATAGAAAAGGCAATCCCTGGCGTATTTAAAATTTGCGACAGTAAAAAATAATTTTTTGAAAAATTTACTATAGAAAAGGCAAACCCTGGCGCAATTAAAATTTGTGACAGTAAAAAATTATTTTTTGAAAATTTTACTATAGTTAAGGCAATCCCTGGCACAATTAAAATTTGCGACAGTAAAAAATTATTTTTTGAATAATTTACTATAGAAAAGGCACTCCCTGGCGTATTTAAAATTTGCGATAGTAAAAAATTATTTTTTGAAAAATTTACTATAGAAGAGGCAATACCTGGCGCAATTAAAATTTGCGACAGTAAAAAATTCATTTTTGAAAAATTTACTATAGAAAATGCAATCCCTGGCGCAATTAAAATTTGCGACAGTAAAAAATTAAATTTTGAAATATTTACTATAGAAAAGGCAATCCCTGGCGTATATTAAAATCTGCGACAGCAAAAAATTATTTTTTGAAAAATTTACTATAGAAAAGGCAATCCCTGGCGGAATTAAAATTTGCGACAATATAAAATTGATTTTTGAAAAATTTACTATAGAAAAGGCGGTGCCTGGCGTATTTAAAATTTGCGAGAGTAAAAAATTATTTTTTGGAAAATTTACTATAGAAAAGGCAATCGCTGGCGTATTTAAAATTTGCGACAGTAAAAAATTAATTTTTGGAAAATTCACTACAGAAAAGCCAATCCCTGGCTTATTTAAAATTTGCGACAGTAAAAAATAATTTTTTGCAAAATTTACTATAGAAAAGGCAATCGCTGGCGTATTTAAAATTTGCGACAGTATAAAATTAATTTTGAAAAATTTACTATAGAAAAGGCAATACCTGGCGTATTTAAAATTTGCGACAGTAAAAAATAATTTTTTGAAAAATTTACTATAGAAAAGGCAGTCCCTGGCGCAATTAAAATTTGCGACAGTAAAAAATTATTTTTTGAAAATTTTACTCTAGTTAAGGCAATCCCTGGCACAATTAAAATTTGCGACAGTAAAAAATTATTTTTTGAATAATTTACTATAGAAAAGGCAATCCCTGGCGTATTTAAAATTTGCGATAGTAAAAAATTAATTTTTGGAAAATTTACTATAGAAAAGGCAATCCCTGGCGTAATTAAAATTTGCGACAGTAAAAAATTATTTTTTGCAAAGTTTACTATAGAAAAGGCAATCCCTGGCGTATTTAAAATTTGCGACAGTAAAAAATTATTTTTTGTAAAATTTACTATAGAAAAGGCAATCCCTGGCGCAATTAAAATTTGCGACAGTAAAAAATTATTTTTTGAAAAATTTACTATAGAAAAGGCAATCCCTGGCGCAGTTAAAATTTGCGACAGTAAAAAATAATTTTTGGAAAATTTACTATAGAAAATGCAATCGCTGGCGTATTTAAAATTTGCAACAGTATAAAATTAATTTTGAAAAATTTACTATAGAAAAGGCAATCCCTGGCGTATTTAAAATTTGCGACAGTAAAAAATAATTTTTTGAAAAATTTACTATAGAAAAGACAATCCCTGGCGCAGTTAAAATTTGCGACAGTAAAAAATTATTTTTTGAATTATTTACTATGGAAAAGGAATTCCTTGCGTATTTAAAATTTGCGACAGTAAAAAATTAATTTTTGGAAAATTTACTATAGAAAAGGCAATTCCTGGCGTAATTAAAATTTGCGACAGTAAAAAATTATTTTTTGCAAAGTTTACTATAGAAAAGGCAATCCCTGGCGTAATTAAAATTTGCGACAGTAAAAAATTATTTTTTGCAAAGTTTACTATAGAAAAGGCAATCCCTGGCGTATTTAAAATTTGCGACAGTAAAAAATTAATTTTTGAAAAATTTACTATAGAAATGGAAATCCATGGCGTATTTAAAATTTGCGACAGTAAAAAATTAATTTTTGGAAAATTCACTATAGTAAAGGCAAACCCTGGCGTATTTAAAATTTGCGTCAGTAAAAAATAAATTTTTTGCAAAATTTACTATAAAAAGGCAATCGCTGGCGTATTTAAAATTTGCGACAGTATAAAATTAATTTTGAAAAATATACTATAGAAAAGGCAATCCCTGGCGCAATTAAAATTTGCGACAGTAAAAAATTAATTTTTGAAATATTTACTATAGAAAAGGCAATCCCTGGCGTATATTAAAATTTGCGACAGCAAAAAATTATTTTTTGAAAAATTTAATATAGAAAAGGCAATCCTTGGCGTATTTAAAATTTGCGACAATAAAAAATTATTTTTTGAAAAATTTACTATAGAAAAGGCAATCCCTGGCGAATTTAAAATTTGCTACAATATAAAATTATTTTTAGGAAAAATTTACAATAGAAGAGGCAATACCTGGCGCAATTAAAATTTGCGACAGTAAAAAACTATTTTTTGAAAAATTTACTATAGACAAGGCGATCCCTGGCGTATTTAACATTTGCGACAGCAAAAAATTATTTTTTGAAAAATTTACTATAGAAAAGGCAATCCCTGGCGGAATTAAAATTTGCGACAATATAAAATTGATTTTTGAAAAATTTACTATAGAAAAGGCGATCCCTGGCGTATTTAAAATTTGCGAGAGTAAAAAATTATTTTTTGGAAAATTTACTATAGAAAAGGCAATCGCTGGCGTATTTAAAATTTGCGACAGTAAAAAATTAATTTTTGGAAAATTCACTACAGAAAAGCCAATCCCTGGCGTGCGTATTTAAAATTTGCGACAGTAAAAAATAATTTTTTGCAAAATTTACTATAGAAAAGGCAATCGCTGGCGTATTTAAAATTTGCGACAGTATAAAATTAATTTTGAAAAATTTACTATAGAAAAGGCAATCCCTGGCGTATTTAAAATTTGCGACAGTAAAAAATAATTTTTTGAAAAATTTACTATAGAAAAGGCAATCCCTGGCGCAATTAAAATTTGCGACAGCAAAAAATTATTTTTTGAAAATTTTACTATAGTTAAGGCAATCCCTGGCACAATTAAAATTTGCGACAGTAAAAAATTATTTTTTGAATAATTTACTATAGAAAAGGCGATCCCTGGCGTATTTAAAATTTGCGAGAGTAAAAAATTATTTTTTGGAAAATTTACTATAGAAAAGGCAATCGCTGGCGTATTTAAAATTTGCGACAGTAAAAAATTAATTTTTGGAAAATTCACTACAGAAAAGCCAATCCCTGGCGTATTTAAAATTTGCGACAGTAAAAAATAATTTTTTGCAAAATTTACTATAGAAAAGGCAATCGCTGGCGTATTTAAAATTTGCGACAGTATAAAATTAATTTTGAAAAATTTACTATAGAAAAGGCAATCCCTGGCGTAATTAAAATTTGCGACAGTAAAAAATTATTTTTTGCAAAGTTTACTATAGAAAAGGCAATCCCTGGCGTATTTAAAATTTGCGACAGTAAAAAATTAATTTTTGAAAAATTTACTATAGAAAAGGCAATCCCGGGCGTATTTAAAATTTGCGACAGTAAAAAGTTAATTTTTGAAAAATTTTCTATAGAAAAGGCAATCCCTGGCGAATTTAAAATTTGCGACAATAAAAAATTATTTTTTGAAAAATTTACTATAGAAAAGGCAATCCCTGGCGCAATTAAAATTTGCGACAGTAAAAAATTATTTTTTGAAAAATTTACTATAGAAAAGGCAATCCCTGGCGCAGTTAAAATTTGCAACAGTAAAAAATAATTTTTGGTAAATTTACTATAGAAATTGCAATCGCTGGCGTATTTAAAATTTTCAACAGTATAAAATTAATTTTGAAAAATTTACTATAGAAAAGGCATTCCCTGGCGTATTTAAAATTTGCGACAGTAAAAAATAATTTTTTGAAAAATTTACTATAGAAAAGGCAATCCCTGGCGCAGTTAAAATTTGCGACAGTAAAAAATTATTTTTTGAATAATTTACTATAGAAAAGGCAATCCCTGGCGTATTTAAAATTTGCGACAGTAAAAAATTAATTTTTGGAAAATTTACTATAGAAAAGGCAATCCCTGGCGTAATTAAAATTTGCGACAGTAAAAAATTATTTTTTGCAAAGTTTACTATAGAAAAGGCAATCCCT
Organism: Dioctria linearis; assembly: GCA_963930735.1. Taxonomy (NCBI): domain Eukaryota; kingdom Metazoa; phylum Arthropoda; class Insecta; order Diptera; family Asilidae; genus Dioctria; species Dioctria linearis. The sequence goes on from CAWVNZ010002606.1 coordinate 66,985, forward strand.
GGCGGAATTAAAATTTGCGACAGTAAAAAATTATTTTTTGCAAAGTTTATTATAGAAAAGGCAATCCCTGGCGTATTTAAAATTTGCGACAGTAAAAAATTAATTTTTGAAAAATTTACTATAGAAAAGGCAATCCCGGGCGTATTTAAAATTTACGACAGTAAAAAATTATTTTTTGAATAATTTACTATAGAAATGGCAATCCATGGCGTATTTAAAATTTGCGACAGTAAAAAATTAATTTTTGGAAAATTCACTATAGTAAAGGCAAACCCTGGCGTATTTAAAATTTGCGTCAGTAAAAAATAAATTTTTTGCAAAATTTACTATAAAAAAGGCAATCGCTGGCGTATTTAAAATTTGCGACAGTATAAAATTAATTTTGAAAAATATACTATAGAAAAGGCAATCCCTGGCGCAATTAAAATTTGCGACAGTAAAAAATTAATTTTTGAAATATTTACTATAGAAAAGGCAATCCCTGGCGTATATTAAAATTTGCGACAGCAAAAAATTATTTTTTGATAAATTTAATATAGAAAAGGCAATCCTTGGAGAATTTAAAATTTGCGACAATAAAAAATTATTTTTTGAAAACTTTACTATAGAAAAGGCAATCCCTGGCGAATTTAAAATTTGCTACAATATAAAATTATTTTTAGGAAAAATTTACAATAGAAGAGGCAATACCTGGCGCAATTAAAATTTGCGACAGTAAAAAACTATTTTTTGAAAAATTTACTATAGACAAGGCGATCCCTGGCGTATTTAAAATTTGCGACAGCAAAAAATTATTTTTTGAAAAATTTACTATAGAAAAGGCAATCCCTGGCGGAATTAAAATTTGCGACAATATAAAATTGATTTTTGAAAAATTTACTATAGAAAAGGCGATCCCTGGCGTATTTAAAATTTGCGAGAGTAAAAAATTATTTTTTGGAAAATTTACTATAGAAAAGGCAATCGCTGGCGTATTTAAAATTTGCGACATTAAAAAATTAATTTTTGGAAAATTCACTACAGAAAAGCCAATCCCTGGCGTGCGTATTTAAAATTTGCGACAGTAAAAAATAATTTTTTGCAAAATTTACTATAGAAAAGGCAATCGCTGGCGTATTTAAAATTTGCGACAGTATAAAATTAATTTTGAAAAATTTACTATAGAAAAGGCAATCCCTGGCGTATTTAAAATTTGCGACAGTAAAAAATAATTTTTTGAAAAATTTACTATAGAAAAGGCAATCCCTGGCGCAATTAAAATTTGCGACAGTAAAAAATTATTTTTTGAAAATTTTACTATAGTTAAGGCAATCCCTGGCACAATTAAAATTTGCGACAGTAAAAAATTATTTTTTGAATAATTTACTATAGAAAAGGCGATCCCTGGCGTATTTAAAATTTGCGAGAGTAAAAAATTATTTTTTGGAAAATTTACTATAGAAAAGGCAATCGCTGGCGTATTTAAAATTTGCGACAGTAAAAAATTAATTTTTGGAAAATTCACTACAGAAAAGCCAATCCCTGGCGTATTTAAAATTTGCGACAGTAAAAAATAATTTTTTGCAAAATATACTATAGAAAAGGCAATCCCTGGCGTAATTAAAATTTGCGCCAGTAAAAAATTATTTTTTGCAAAGTTTACTATAGAAAAGGCAATCCCTGGCGTATTTAAAATTTGCGACAGTAAAAAATTAATTTTTGAAAAATTTACTATAGAAAAGGCAATCCCGGGCGTATTTAAAATTTGCGACAGTAAAAAGTTAATTTTTGAAAAATTTTCTATAGAAAAGGCAATCCCTGGCGAATTTACAATTTGCGACAATAAAAAATTATTTTTTGAAAAATTTACTATAGAAAAGGCAATCCCTGGCGCAATTAAAATTAACGACAGTAAAAAATTATTTTTTGAAAAATTTACTATAGAAAAGGCAATCCCTGGCGCAGTTCAAATTTGCGACAGTAAAAAATAATTTTTGGAAAATTTACTATAGAAAATGCAATCGCTGGCGTATTTAAAATTTACGACAGTATAAAATTAATTTTGAAAAATTTACTATAGAAAAGGCAATCCCTGGCGTATTTAAAATTTGCGACAGTAAAAAATAATTTTTTGAAAAATTTACTATAGAAAAGGCAATCCCTGGCGCAGTTAAAATTTGCGACAGTAAAAAATTATTTTTTGAATAATTTACTATAGAAAAGGCAATCCCTGGCGTATTTAAAATTTGCGACAGTAAAAAATTAATTTTTGGAAAATTTACTATAGAAAAGGCAATCCCTGGCGTAATTAAAATTTGCGACAGTAAAAAATTAATTTTTGAAAAATTTACTATAGAAAAGGCAATCCCTGGCGCAATTAAAATTTGCGACAGTAAAAAATTAATTTTTGAAATATTTACTATAGAAAAGGCAATCCCTGGCGTATATTAAAATTTGCGACAGCAAAAAATTATTTTTTGAAAAATTTACTATAGAAAAAGCAATCCTTGGCGAATTTAAAATTTGCGACAATAAAAAATTATTTTTTGAAAAATTTACTATAGAAAAGGCAATCCCTGGCGAATTTAAAATTTGCTACAATAAAAAATTATTTTTTGAAAAATTTACTATAGAAGAGGCAATACCTGGCGCAATTAAAATTTGCGACAGTAAAAAACTATTTTTTGAAAAATTTACTATAGACAAGGCGATCCCTGGCGTATTTAAAATTTGCGACAGTAAAAAATTCATTTTTGAAAAATTTACTATAGAAAAGGCAATCCCTGGCGCAATTAAAATTTGCGACAGTAAAAAATTAATTTTTGAAATATTTTCTATAGAAAAGGCAATCCCTCGCGTATATTAAAATTTGCGACAGCAAAAATATATTTTTTGAAAAAATTACTATAGAAAAGGCAGTCCCTGGCGGAATTAAAATTTGCGACAATATAAAATTGATTTTTGAAAAATTTACCATAGAAAAGGCGATCCCTGGCGTATTTAAAATTTGCGACAGTAAAAAATTCATTTTTGAATAATTTACTATAGAAAAGGCAATCCTTTGCGAATTTAAAATTTGCGACAATAAAAATTTTATTTTTAAAAAATTTACTATAGAAAAGGCAATCCCTGGCGAATTTAAAATTTGCGAGAATAAAAAATTATTTTTTGAAAAATTTACTATAGAAAAGGCAATCCCTGGCGGAATTAAAATTTGCGACAGTATAAAATTATTTTTTTAATAATTTGCTATAGAAAAGGCAATCCCTGGCGCAATTAAAATTTCCGACAGTAAAAAAATTATTTTTTGAATAATTTACTATAGAAAAGGCAATCCCTGGCGGAATTAAAATTTGCGACTGTATAAAATTAATTTTTGAAAAATTTACTATAGAAAAGGCGATCCCTGGCGTATTTAAATTTGCGACAGTAAAAAATTAGTTTTTGAAAAATTTACTAAAGAAAAGGCAATTCTTGGCGAATTTAAAATTTGCGACAAGAAAAAAATATTTTTTGAAAAATTTACTATAGAAAAGGTAACCCCTGGCGCAATTAAAATTTGCGACAGTAAAAAATTATTTTTTGAAAAATTTACTATAGACAAGGCAATCCCTGGCGTATTTAAAATTTGCGACAGTAAAAAATTATTTTTTGCAAAATTTACTATAGAAAAGGCAATCCCTGGCGTATTTAAAATTTGCGACAGTAAAAAATTATTTTTTGAATAATTTACTATAGAAAAGGCAATCCCTGGCTTATTTAAAATTTGCGACAGTAAAAAATTAATTTTTGGAAAATTCACTATAGAAAAGGCAATCCCTGGCGTATTTAAACTTTGCGACAGTAAAATTTATTTTTTGAAAAATTTACTTTAGACAAGGCAATCCCTGGCGTATTTAAATTTGCGACAGTAAAAAATTATTTTTTGCTAAATTTACTATAGAAAAGGCAATGCCTGGCACAATTAAATTTTGCGACAGTAAAAAATTATTTTTTGAAAAATTTACTATAGAAAAGGCAATCCCTGGCGTATTTAAAATTTGAGACAGTAAAAATTTAATTTTTGGAAAATTTACTATAGAAAAGGCAATCCCTGGCCTAATTAAAATTTGCGATATTAGAAAATTATTTTTTGCAAAGTTTACTATAGAAAAGGCAATCCCTGGCGTATTTAAAATTTGCGACAGTTAAAAACTAATTTTTGAAAAACTTACTATAGAAAAGGCAATCCCTGGCGTATTTAAAATTTGCGACAGTAAAAAATTAATTTTTGAAAAATTTTCTATAGAAAAGGCAATCCCTGGCCAATTTAAAATTTGCGACATTAAAAAATTATTTTTTGAAAAATTTACTATAGAAAAGGCAACCTCTGGCGCAATTAAAATTTGCGACAGTAAAAAATTATATTTTGAAAAATTTACTATAGACAAGGCAATCCCTGGCGTATTTAAAATTTGCGAGAGTAAAAAATTATTTTTTGGAAAATTTACTATAGAAAAGGCAATCGCTGGCGTATTTAAAATTTGCGACAGAAAAAAATTAATTTTTGGAAAATTCACTCAAGAAAAGCCAATCCCTGGCGTATTTAAAATTTGCGACAGTAAAAAATAATTTTTTGAAAAATTTACTATAGAAAAGGCAATCCCTGGCGCAATTAAAATTTGCGACAGTAAAAAATTATTTTCTTAAAATTTTACTATAGGTAAGGCAATCCCTAGCACAATTAAAATTTGCGACAGTAAAAAATAATTTTTAGAATAATTTACTATAGAATAGGCAATCCCTGGCGTATTTAAAATTTGCGACAGTAAAAAATTAATTTTTGGAAAATTTACTATAGAAAAGGCAATCCCTGGCGTAATTAAAATTTGCCACAGTAAAAAATTATTTTTTGCAAAGTTTACTATAGAAAAGGTAATCACTGGCGAATTTAAAATTTGCGACAGTAAAAAAATCATTTTTGAAAAATTTTCTATAGAAAAGGCAATCCCTGGCCTAATTAAAATTTGCGACATTAGAAAATTATTTTTTGCAAAGTTTACTATAGAAAAGGCAATCCCTGGCGTATTTAAAATTTGCGACAGTAAAAAACTAATTTTTGAAAAACTTACTATAGAAAAGGCAATCCCTGGCGTATTTAAAATTTGCGACAGTAAAAAATTAATTTTTGAAAAATTTTCTATAGAAAAGGCAATCCCTGGCGAATTTAAAATTTGCGACATTAAAAAAATATTTTTTGTAAAATTTACTATAGAAAAGGCAACCCCTGGGGCAATTAAAATTTGCGACAGTAAAAAATTATATTTTGAAAAATTTACTATAGACAAGGCAATCCCTGGCGTATTTAAAATTTGCGGGAGTAAAAAATTATTTTTTGGAAAATTTACTATAGAAAAGGCAATCGCTGGCGTATTTAAAATTTGCGACAGTAAAAAATTAATTTTTGGAAAATTCACTACAGAAAAGCCAATCCCTGGCGTATTTAAAATTTGCGACAGTAAAAAATAATTTTTTGAAAAATTTACTATAGAAAAGACAATCCCTGGCGCAATTAAAATTTGCGACAGTAAAAAATTATTTTTTGAAAATTTTACTATAGTTAAGGCAATCCCTGGCACAATTAAAATTTGCGACAGTAAAAAATAATTTTTAGAATAATTTACTATAGAATAGGCAATCCCTGGCGTATTTAAAATTTGTGACAGTAAAAAACTAATTTTTGGAAAATTTACTATAGAAAAGGCAATCCCTGGCGTAATTAAAATTTGCGACAGTAAAAAATTATTTTGTGCAAAGTTTACTATAGAAAAGGTAATCCCTGGCGAATTTAAAATTTGCGACAGTAAAAAATAATTTTTTGAAAAATTTACTATAGAAAAGGCAATCCCTGGCGCAATTAAAATTTGCGACAGTAAAAAATAATTTTTAGAATAATTTACTATAGAATAGGCAATCCCTGGCGTATTTAAAATTTGCGACAGTAAAAAATTAATTTTTGGAAAATTTACTATAGAAAAGGCAATCCCTGGCGTAATTAAAATTTGCGACAGTAAAAAATATTTTTTTGCAAAATTTACTATAGAAAAGGCAATCGCTGGCGTATTTAAAATTTGCGACAGTATAAAATTAATTTTGAAAAATTTACTATAGACAAGGCAATCCCTGGCGTATTTAAAATTTGCGAGAGTAAAAAATTATTTTTTGGAAAATTTACTATAGAAAAGGCAATCGCTGGCGTATTTAAAATTTGCGACAGAAAAAAATTAATTTTTGGAAAATTCACTCAAGAAAAGCCAATCCCTGGCGTATTTAAAATTTGCGACAGTAAAAAATAATTTTTTGAAAAATTTACTATAGAAAAGGCAATCCCTGGCGCAATTAAAATTTGCGACAGTAAAAAATTATTTTCTTAAAATTTTACTATAGGTAAGGCAATCCCTAGCACAATTAAAATTTGCGACAATAAAAAATAATTTTTAGAATAATTTACTATAGAATAGGCAATCCCTGGCGTATTTAAAATTTGCGACAGTAAAAAATTAATTTTTGGAAAATTTACTATAGAAAAGGCAATCCCTGGCGTAATTAAAATTTGCCACAGTAAAAAATTATTTTTTGCAAAGTTTACTATAGAAAAGGTAATCACTGGCGGATTTAAAATTTGCGACAGTAAAAAATTCATTTTTGAAAAATTTTCTATAGAAAAGGCAATCCCTGGCCTAATTAAAATTTGCGACATTAGAAAATTATTTTTTGCAAAGTTTACTATAGAAAAGGCAATCCCTGGCGTATTTAAAATTTGCGACAGTAAAAAACTAATTTTTGAAAAACTTACTATAGAAAAGGCAATCCCTGGCGTATTTAAAATTTGCGACAGTAAAAAATTAATTTTTGAAAAATTTTCTATAGAAAAGGCAATCCCTGGCGAATTTAAAATTTGCGACATTAAAAAAATATTTTTTGTAAAATTTACTATAGAAAAGGCAACCCCTGGGGCAATTAAAATTTGCGACAGTAAAAAATTATATTTTGAAAAATTTACTATAGACAAGGCAATCCCTGGCGTATTTAAAATTTGCGGGAGTAAAAAATTATTTTTTGGAAAATTTACTATAGAAAAGGCAATCGCTGGCGTATTTAAAATTTGCGACAGTAAAAAATTAATTTTTGGAAAATTCACTACAGAAAAGCCAATCCCTGGCGTATTTAAAATTTGCGACAGTAAAAAATAATTTTTGAAAAATTTACTATAGAAAAGACAATCCCTGGCGCAATTAAAATTTGCGACAGTAAAAAATTATTTTTTGAAAATTTTACTATAGTTAAGGCAATCCCTAGCACAATTAAAATTTGCGACAGTAAAAAATAATTTTTAGAATAATTTACTATAGAATAGGCAATCCCTGGCGTATTTAAAATTTGTGACAGTAAAAAATTAATTTTTGGAAAATTTACTATAGAAAAGGCAATCCCTGGCGTAATTAAAATTTGCGACAGTAAAAAATTATTTTGTGCAAAGTTTACTATAGAAAAGGTAATCCCTGGCGAATTTAAAATTTGCGACAGTAAAAAATAATTTTTTGAAAAATTTACTATAGAAAAGGCAATCCCTGGCGCAATTAAAATTTGCGACAGTAAAAAATAATTTTTAGAATAATTTACTATAGAATAGGCAATCCCTGGCGTATTTAAAATTTGCGACAGTAAAAAATTAATTTTTGGAAAATTTACTATAGAAAAGGCAATCCCTGGCGTAATTAAAATTTGCGACAGTAAAAAATTATTTTTTGCAAACTTTACTATAGAAAAGGTAATCCCTGGCGAATTTAAAATTTGCGACAATAATAAATTATTTTTTGAAAAATTTACTGTAGAAAAGGCAATCCCTGGCGCAATTAAAATTTGCGACAGTAAAAAATTATTTTTTGAAAAATTTACTATAGACAAGGCAATACCTGGCGTATTTAAATTTTGCGACAGTAAAAAAATATTTTTTGCAAAATTTACTATAGACAAGGCAATCCCTGGCGTATTTAAAATTTGCGAGAGTAAAAAATCATTTTTTGGAAAATTTACTATAGAAAAGGCAATCGCTGGCGTATATAAAATTTGCGACAGTAAAAAATTAATTTTTGGAAAATTCACTACAGAAAAGCTAATCCCTGGCGTATTTAAAATTTGCGACAGTAAAAAATATTTTTTTGCAAAATTTACTATAGAAAAGGCAATCGCTGGCGTATTTAAAATTTGCGACAGTATAAAATTAATTTTGAAAAATTTACTATAGAAAAGGCAATACCTGGCGTATTTAAAATTTGCGACAGTAAAAAATAATTTTTTGAAAAATTTACTATAGAAAAGGCAATCCCTGGCGCAATTAAAATTTGCGACAGTAAAAAATTATTTTTTGAAAATTTTACTATAGTTAAGGCAATCCCTGGCACAATTGAAATTTGCGACAGTAAAAAATAATTTTTAGAATAATTTACTATAGAATAGGCAATCCCTGGCGTATTTAAAATATGCGACAGTAAAAAATTAATTTTTGAAAAATTTACTACAGACAAGGCAAACCCTGCCGTATTTAAAATTTACGACAGTATAAAATTAATTTTTTAATAATTTGCCATAGAAAAGGCAATCCCTGGCGTATTTAAAATTTGCGACAGTAAAAAATTATTTTTTGCAAAATTTACTATAGAAAAGGCAATCCCTGGCGTATTTAAAATGTGCGACAGTAAAAAATTATTTTTTGAAAAATTTACTATAGAAAAGGCAATCCCTGGCGCAATTAAAATTTGCGACAGTAAAAAATTATTTTTTGAATAATTTACTATAGAAAAGGCAATCAATCCCTGGCGTATTTAAAATTTGAGACAGTAAAAATTTAATTTTTGGAAAATTTACTATAGAAAAGGCAATCCCTGGCATAATTAAAATTTGCGACATTAGAAAATTATTTTTTGCAAAGTTTACTATAGAAAAGGGAATCCCTGGCGTATTTAAAATTTGCGACAGTAAAAAACTATTTTTTGAAAAACTTACTATAGAAAAGGCAATCCCTTGCGTATTTAAAATTTGCGACAGTAAAAAATTAATTTTTGAAAAATTTTCTATAGAAAAGGCAATCCCTGGCGAATTTAAAATTTGCGACATTAAAAAATTATTTTTTGAAAAATTTACTATAGAAAAGGCAACCCCTGGCGCAATTAAAATTTGCGACTGTAAAAAATTATATTTTGAAAAATTTACTATAGACAAGGCAATCCCTGGCGTATTTAAAAGTTGCGAGAGTAAAAAATTATTTTTTGGAAAATTTACTATAGAAAAGGCAATCGCTGGCGTATTTAAAATTTGCGACAGTAAAAAATTAATTTTTGGAAAATTCACTACAGAAAAGCCAATCCCTGGCGTATTTAAAATTTGCGACAGTAAAAAATAATTTTTTGAAAAATTTACTATAGAAAAGGCAATCCCTGGCGCAATTAAAATTTGCGACAGTAAAAAATTATTTTTTGAAAATTTTACTATAGTTAAGGCAATCCCTGGCACAATTAAAATTTGCGACAGTAAAAAATAATTTTTAGAATAATTTACTATAGAATAGGCAATCCCTGGCGTATTTAAAATTTGCGACAGTAAAAAATTAATTTTTGGAAAATTTACTATAGAAAAGGCAATCCCTGGCGTAATTAAAATTTGCGACAGTAAAAAATTATTTTTTGCAAACTTTACTATAGAAAAGGCAATCCCTGGCGTAATTAAAATTTGCGACAGTAAAAAATTATTTTTTGCAAAGTTTACTATAGAAAAGGTAATCTCTGGCGAATTTAAAATTTGCGACAGTAAAAAATAATTTTTTGAAAAATTTACTATAGAAAAGGCAATCCCTGGCGCAATTAAAATTTGCGACAGTAAAAAATAATTTTTAGAATAATTTACTATAGAATAGGCAATCCCTGGCGTATTTAAAATTTGCGACAGTAAAAAATTAATTTTTGGAAAATTTACTATAGAAAAGGCAATTCCTGGCGTAATTAAAATTTGCGACAGTAAAAAATTATTTTTTGCAAACTTTACTATAGAAAAGGTAATCCCTGGCGAATTTAAAATTTGCGAAAATAATAAATTATTTTTTGAAAAATTTACTGTAGAAAAGGCAACCCCTGGCGCAATTAAAATTTGCGACAGTAAAAAATTATTTTTTGAAAAATTTACTATAGACAAGGCAATACTTGGCGTTTTTAAAATTTGCGACAGTAAAAAATTATTTTTTGCAAAATTTACTATAGACAAGGCAATCCCTGGCGTATTTAAAATTTGCGAGTGTAAAAAATTATTTTTTGGAAAATTTACTATAGAAAAGGCAATCGCTGGCGTATTTAAAATTTGCGACAGTAAAAAATTAATTTTTGGAAAATTCACTACAGAAAAGCTAATCCCTGGCGTATTTAAAATTTGCGACAGTAAAAAATATTTTTTTGCAAAATTTACTATAGAAAAGGCAATCGCTGGCGTATCTAAAATTTGCGACAGTATAAAATTAATTTTGAAAAATTTACTATAGAAAAGGCAATCCCTGGCGTATTTAAAATTTGCGACAGTAAAAAATAATTTTTTGAAAAATTTACTATAGAAAAGGCAATCCCTGGCGCAATTAAAATTTGCGACAGTAAAAAATTATTTTTTGAAAATTTTACTATAGTTAAGGCAATCCCTGGCACAATTAAAATTTGCGACAGTAAAAAATAATTTTTAGAATAATTTACTATAGAATAGGCAATCCCTGGCGTATTAAAAATTTGCGACAGTAAAAAATTAATTTTTGAAAAATTTACTACAGACAAGGCAAACCCTGCCGTATTTAAAATTTACGACAGTATAAAATTATTTTTTTAATAATTTGCTATAGAAAAGGCAATCCCTGGCGTATTTAAAATTTGCGACAGTAAAAAATTATTTTTTGCAAAATGTACTATAGAAAAGGCAACCCCTGGCGCAATTAAAATTTGCGACAGTAAAAAATTATATTTTGAAAAATTTACTATAGACAAGGCAATCCCTGGCGTATTTAAAATTTGCGAGAGTAAAAAATTAATTTTTGGAAAATTTACTATAGAAAAGGCAATCGCTGGCGTATTTAAAATTTGCGACAGTAAAAAATTATTTTTTGGAAAATTCACTACAGAAAAGCCAATCCCTGGCGTATTTAAAATTTGCGACAGTAAAAAATAATTTTTTGAAAAATTTACTATAGAAAAGGCAATCCCTGGCGCAAATAAAATTTGCGACAGTAAAAAATTATTTTTTGAAAATTTTACTATAGTTAAAGCAATCCCTGGCACAATTAAAATTTGCGACAGTAAAAAATAATTTTTAGAATAATTTACTATAGAATAGGCAATCCCTGGCGTATTTAAAATTTGCGACAGTAAAAAGTTAATTTTTGGAAAATTTACTATAGAAAAGGCAATCCCTGGCGTAATTAAAATTTGCGACAGTAAAAAATTATTTTTTGCAAACTTTACTATAGAAAAGGTAATCCCTGGCGAATTTAAAATTTGCGACAATAAGAAATTATTTTTTGAAAAATTTACTGTAGAAAAATCCTTGGCGCAATTAAAATTTGCGACAGTAAAAAATTATTTTTTGAAAAATTTACTATAGACAAGGCAATACCTGGCGTATTTAAATTTTGCGATAGTAAAAAATTATTTTTTGCAAAATTTTACTATAGTTAAGGCAATCCCTGGCACAATTAAAATTTGCGACAGTAAAAAATAATTTTTAGAATAATTTACTATAGAATAGGCAATCCCTGGCGTATTTAAAATTTGCGACAGTAAAAAATTAATTTTTGGAAAATTTACTATAGAAAAGGGCAATCCCTTGGCGTACTTAAAATTTGCGACAGTAAAAAATTATTTTTTGCAAACTTTACTATAGAAAAGGCAATCCCTGGCGTATTTAAAATTTGCGACAGTAAAAAATTATTTTTTGCAAAGTTTACTATAGAAAAGGTAATCCCTGGCGAATTTAAAATTGGCGACAGTAAAAAATAATTTTTTGAAAAATTTACTATAGAAAAGGCAATCCCTGGCGCAATTAAATTTGCGACAGTAAAAAAATAATTTTTAGAATAATTTACTATAGAATAGGCAATCCCTGGCGTATTTAAAATTTGCGACAGTAAAAAATTAATTTTTGGAAAATTTACTATAGAAAAGGCAATCCCTGGCGTAATTAAAATTTGCGACAGTAAAAAATTATTTTTTGCAAACTTTACTATAGAAAAGGTAATCCCTGGCGAATTTAAAATTTGCGAAAATAATAAATTATTTTTTGAAAAATTTACTGTAGAAAAGGCAACCCCTGGCGCAATTAAAATTTGCGACAATAAAAAATTATTTTTTTGAAAAATTTACTATAGACAAGGCAATACTTGGCGTATTTAAAATTTGCGACAGTAAAAAATTATTTTTTGCAAAATTTACTATAGACATCCCTGGCGTATTTAAAATTTGCGAGTGTAAAAAATTATTTTTTGGAAAATTTACTATAGAAAAGGCAATCGCTGGCGTATTTAAAATTTGCGACAGTAAAAAATTAATTTTTGGAAAATTCACTACAGAAAAGCTAATCCCTGGCGTATTAAAATTTGCGACAGTAAAAAAATATTTTTTTGCAAAATTTACTATAGAAAAGGCAATCGCTGGCGTATCTAAAATTTGCGAACAGTATAAAATTAATTTTGAAAAATTTACTATAGAAAAGGCAATCCCTGGCGTATTAAAATTTGCGACAGTAAAAAATAATTTTTTGAAAAATTTACTATAGAAAAGGCAATCCCTGGCGCAATTAAATTTGCGACAGTAAAAAATTATTTTTGAAAATTTTACTATAGTTAAGGCAATCCCTGGCACAATTAAAATTTGCGACAGTAAAAAATAATTTTTAGAATAATTTACTATAGAATAGGCAATCCTGGCGTATTAAAAATTTGCGACAGTAAAAAATTAATTTTTGAAAAATTTACTACAGACAAGGCAAACCCTGACGTATTTAAAATTTACGACAGTATAAAATTATTTTTTTTAATAATTTGCTATAGAAAAGGCAATCCCTGGGCGTACTTAAAATTTGCGACAGTAAAAAATTATTTTTTGCAAAATGTACTATAGAAAAGGCAACCCCTGGCGCAATTAAAATTTGCGACAGTAAAAAATTATATTTTGAAAAATTTACTATAGACAAGGCAATCCCTGGCGTATTTAAAATTTGCGAGAGTAAAAAATTATTTTTTGGAAAATTTACTATAGAAAAGGCAATCGCTGGCGTATTTAAAATTTGCGACATTAAAAAATTATTTTTTTGGAAAATTCACTACAGAAAAGGCCAATCCCTGGCGTATTTAAAATTTGCGACAGTAAAAAATAATTTTTTGAAAAATTTACTATAGAAAAGGCAATCCCTGGCGCAAATAAAATTTGCGACAGTAAAAAATTATTTTTTGAAAATTTTACTATAGTTAAAGCAATCCCTGGCACAATTAAAATTTGGCGACAGTAAAAAATAATTTTTAGAATAATTTACTATAGAATAGGCAATCCCTGGCGTATTTAAAATTTGCGACAGTAAAAAGTTAATTTTTGGAAAATTTACTATAGAAAAGGCAATCCCTGGCGTAATTAAAATTTGCGACAGTAAAAAATTATTTTTTGCAAACTTTACTATAGAAAAGGTAATCCCTGGCGAATTTAAAATTTGCGACAATAATAAATTATTTTTTGAAAAATTTACTGTAGAAAAATCCCTGGCGCAATTAAAATTTGCGACAGTAAAAAATTATTTTTGAAAAATTTACTATAGACAAGGCAATACCTGGCGTATTTAAATTTTGCGACAGTAAAAAATTATTTTTTGCAAAATTTACTATAGACAAGGCAATCCCTGGCGTATTTAAAATTTGCGAGAGTAAAAAATTATTTTTTGGAAAATTTACTATAGAAAAGGCAATCGCTGGCGTATTTAAAATTTGCGACAGTAAAAAATTAATTTTTGGAAAATTCACTACAGAAAAGCTAATCCCTGGCGTATTTAAAATTTGCGACAGTAAAAAATATTTTTTTGCAAAATTTACTATAGAAAAGGCAATCGCTGGCGTATTTAAAATTTGCGACATTATAAAATAATTTTGAAAAATTTACTATAGAAAAGGCAATACCTGGTCGTATTTAAAATTTGCGACAGTAAAAAATAATTTTTTGAAAAATTTACTATAGAAAAGGCAATCCCTGGCGCAATTAAAATTTGCGAGAGTAAAAAATTATTTTTTGAAAATTTTACTATAGTTAAGGCAATCTGGCACAATTAAAATTTGCGACAGTAAAAATAATTTTTAGAATAATTTACTATAGAATAGGCAATCCCTGGCGTATTTAAAATTTGCGACAGTAAAAAATTAATTTTTGAAAAATTTACTACAGACAAGGCAAACCCTGCCGTATTTAAAATTTACGACAGTATAAAATTAATTTTTTAATAATTTGCTATAGAAAAGGCAATCCCTGGCGTATTTAAAATTTGCGACAGTAAAAAATTATTTTTTGCAAAATTTACTATAGAAAAGGCAATCCCTGGCGTATTTAAAATGTGCGACAGTAAAAAATTATTTTTTGAAAAATTTACTATAGAAAAGGCAATCCCTGGCGCAATTAAAATTTGCGACAGTAAAAAATTATTTTTTGAATAATTTACTATAGAAAAAGCAATCAATCCCTGGCGTATTTAAAATTTGAGACAGTAAAAATTTAATTTTTGGAAAATCTACTATAGAAAAGGCAATCCCTGGCCTAATTAAAATTTGCGACATTAGAAAATTATTTTTTTGCAAAGTTTACTATAGAAAAGGCAATCCCTGGCGTATTTAAAATTTGCGACAGTAAAAAACTAATTTTTGAAAAACTTTACTATAGAAAAGACAATCCCTGGCGTATTTAAAATTTGCGACAGTAAAAATTACTTTTTGAAAAATTTTCTATAGAAAAGGCAATCCCTGGGAATTTAAAATTTGCGACAGTAACAAACTAATTTTTGAAAAACTTACTATAGAAAAGGCAATCCCTGGCGTATTTAAAATGTGCGACAGTAAAAAATTATTTTTTGAAAAATTTACTATAGAAAAGGCAATCCCTGGCGCAATTAAAATTTGCGACAGTAAAAAATTATTTTTTGAATAATTTACTATAGAAAAAGCCAATCAATCCCTGGCGTATTTAAAATTTGCGACAGTAAAAAATTAATTTTTGGAAAATTCACTACAGAAAAGCCAATCCCTGTCGTATTTAAAATTTGCGACAGTAAAAAATAATTTTTTGAAAAATTTACTATAGAAAAGGCAATCCCTGGCGCAATTAAAATTTGCGACAGTAAAAAATTATTTTTTGAAAATTTTTACTATAGTTAAGTCAATCCCTGGCACAATTAAAATTTGCGACAGTAAAAAATAATTTTTAGAATAATTTACTATAGAATAGGCAATCCCTGGCGTATTTAAATTTGCGACAGTAAAAAATTAATTTTTGGAAAATTTACTATAGAAAAGGCAATCCCTGGCGTAATTAAAATTTGCGACAGTAAAAAATTATTTTTTGCAACTTTACTATAGAAAAGGCAATCCCTGGCGTAATTAAAATTTGCGACAGTAAAAAATTATTTTTTGCAAAGTTTACTATAAAAAAGGTAATCCCTGGCGAATTTAAAATTTGCGACAGTAAAAAATAATTTTTTGAAAAATTTACTATAGAAAAGGCAATCCCTGGCGCAATTAAAATTTGCGACAGTAAAAAATAATTTTTAGAATAATTTACTATAGAATAGGCAATCCCTGGCGTATTTAAAATTTGCGACAGTAAAAAATTAATTTTTGGAAAATTCACTACAGAAAAGCTAATCCCTGGCGTATTTAAAATTTGCGACAGTAAAAAAATATTTTTTTTGCAAAATTTACTATAGAAAAGGCAATCGCTGGCGTATTAAAATTTGCGACAGTATAAAATTAATTTTGAAAAATTTACTATAGAAAAGGCAATACTTGGCGTATTTAAAATTTGCGACAGTAAAAAAATAATTTTTTGAAAAATTTACTATAGAAAAGGCAATCCCTGGCGCAATTAAAATTTGCGACAGTAAAAATTATTTTTTGAAAATTTTACTATGGTTAAGGCAATCCCTGGCACAATTAAAATTTGCGACAGTAAAAAATAATTTTTAGAATAATTTACTATAGAATAGGCAATCCCTGGCGTATTAAAAATTTGCGACAGTAAAAAATTAATTTTTGAAAAATTTACTACAGACAAGGCAAACCCTGCCGTATTTAAAATTTACGACAGTATAAAATTATTTTTTTAATAATTTGCTATAGAAAAGGCAATCCCTGCAGATTTAAAATTTGCGACAATAAAAAATTATTTTTTGCAAAATGTACTATAGAAAAGGCAATCCCTGGCGTATTTAAAATTTGCGACAGTAAAAAATAATTTTTTGAAAAATTTACTATAGAAAAGGCAATCCCTGGCGCAGTTAAAATTTGCGACAGTAAAAAATTATTTTTTGAATAATTTACTATAGAAAAGGCAATCCCTGGCGTATTTAAAATTTGAGGCAGTAAAAATTTAATTTTTGGAAAATTTACTATAGAAAAGGCAATCCCTGGCCTAATTAAAATTTGCGACATTAGAAAATTATTTTTTGCAAAGTTTACTATAGAAAAGGCAATCCTGGCGTATTAAAAATTTGCGACAGTAAAAAACTAATTTTTGAAAAACTTACTATAGAAATGGCAATCCCTGGCGTATTTAAAATTTGCGACAGTAAAAAATTAATTTTTGAAAAATTTTCTATAGAAAAGGCAATCCCTGGCGAATTTAAAATTTGCGACATTAAAAAAATTATTTTTTGAAAAATTTACTATAGAAAAGGCAACCCCTGGCGCAATTAAAATTTGCGACAGTAAAAAATTATATTTTGAAAAATTTACTATAGACAAGGCAATCCCTGGCGTATTTAAAATTTGCGAGAGTAAAAAATTATTTTTTGGAAAATTTACTATAGAAAAGGCAATCGCTGGCGTATTTAAATTTGCGACAGTAAAAAATTATTTTTTGGAAAATTCACTACAGAAAAGCCAATCCCTGGCGTATTTAAAATTTGCGACAGTAAAAAATAATTTTTTGAAAAATTTACTATAGAAAAGGCAATCCCTGGCGCAAATAAAATTTGCGACAGTAAAAAATAATTTTTTGAAAATTTTACTATAGTTAAGGCAATCCCTGGCACAAATTAAAATTTGCGACAGTAAAAAATAATTTTTAGAATAATTTACTATAGAATAGGCAATCCCTGGCGTATTTAAAATTTGCGACAGTAAAAAGTTAATTTTTGGAAAATTC